>JASANE010024803.1:0-22982 GCA_030248225.1 Trileptium ribeirensis | reverse complement strand
TGTTGTATGTGCTTCTACTTCGTTCAGTTGTGTCTGATGAAGGGCGGTAGCAGGATTGCAGGTACGTTAAAAGGGACGTGTGTAAATCTTAAAGTATAAAATTATTCAAAAGATGAAGTATATAATAGGTATTAGAGGCTATAGTTGCTATAGGCTATGGTGGCCATGTGGATTTTCGACTAGACTTTGTTTGAGGCTACGCTATATGTCGCTCGTACGGCGGTTTAATTAGATGTATTGCCACTAGGAAGGGCGGCTTCCATGTGCTAAAATTTTCGTACCCCCGTCCCAATTTTGTTGGGCCGGGTAAACCTCCCCACTGTAGTTGTGCTCCGGTGGAAACTCAGACTGCGGCTCGGTGCACGCTGATGTTGAACCGCATTTTTTGCTTCTTTTCTGTATTCATCCACAGGCGCATAAATAAATAATCTAATATTCTCTATTGAATGTAATATTGTATTGTACTATTTAATATATATGTGTACAATTTTTTTATATTACTAACGTATATAAGCATTTCGTTTAATCTTTCTGGTGGTCTCTTGGTGTAATATTTTAATATATATATGGGTCTTTGTCACTTGTACTGGCAGGGCGTTATACCGTTAAAAAGAGCAGCTTAGAGCAGGGGGCTCGCATGGTGGCAGCTTTTATAGCAGCAGAGACTTGTATGACTCGTATAAGGACCTTACATTTTGGCTTGAGCATAGTATATCGAGAACAGCATATCATCTATTTGACTTGCACCCCTAAAAGTTACAATGGCCATATATAATGTTTCTATGTGCATATATTGGTAACAAAGTTTTGATATAAATATTTTGTCTTATCATAAGTGTTATTAATCTTAGATTTTGTGATGTCATTATTTAAAGCAAAAGAGTGTGAACTTTGCTTAAATCTAATAAAACTATTTTGTTAGATATTATTTGTAAAGAAAAGTTTCTAGTTTTATGTCGGCAACAATATATATTCCCAATCATAGACGTGGAATTCCTTCACACGTCGTTATTATTGTGTTAGCTGGGCGATAAACATGTAAATGTCGCTTCTCAGACCTGAAGGTGTATAGCTTTTATGGAATTTTTCGGCGTCGTTTTGCTAAATTCTGGGCTGCTGAAACGCTTGTTGATAAATTTTTGGTTTGGGCGGTAATAAAATTTCCAGTTGACACATCAGAAATTGGCGATGTTTTGGTTTGAAAACTTCGTTTTGAAACTAAAAAATAAAAATACCGCAAAATTAGTTTAGTCGTTGCTTTATAACCGCAGTTTTTGCTTATAGCTTCTGTGAGGTGATTATTAACTATTTCGTTGAAGGACAATGAATTTTGAAAATTTTTGGATTTCAAGGTTCATTTCGCGCAAAGTTTTCAACGAATGAAGAAGCCAGTAAATGTGTTCCGCTTTTCAAAGTATGTAAAACCAGCAAAATAGTATATATAACGCAACACTGGATACATAAAATGAATCTTTCTTTTCAATTAAACATACAACAAACGTTTGAATTTATTTAGCAACGGCCAGCTAAACGGATAAAACAGAATGAAATAGGGTGAATGTGTAGCCAATGATGCAGTTTGGGATTCGATGTTACTATGGTTTTTTCGGAAAATTGTTTTGTTTGTGCTGATGCATAGATATAATACGGCGATGTGAGTAAAACATTTATCGTATGGCACCGTTCATTGTATGCACATTTATAAATCTCAGTACATTCATTACTGATGGATATTTTTGTGGATCTACGACTGGGACAGTGGAGCTGGGATTATTAGCATGGTTTATTCGCTCTTCTTCGGGCTTCATAAAGTCATTTTGAGCGGGACTATCGTTTTCCATTGATGGCATTTATGTAATGGTTTCTTCAATGTTCATCTATTTACTGTTCATTTCTGAACCATGTGGCAAATCGCGGTGCGCTTTTGGTATATATACAGGAAAGCTCAATATATTTTTATATGGTCTTGCTTTTCGAATATATAATGTAAGTATAAACAAATGTGTGTATGTATCCGAAAAGGACACATTTGTATACTATAGTCAACCTCATGAGGCACCATTGAGGTGTAGCGGATCCTTGTGGAAAGCAGTGGAATTCGGATAAGGATTGCCATTCCCCAGCCTGGTTGGTTAACCAAATGGGCCTTTTCGTAAGCAGTAAGATTAGAGAGCGGACGACCTTTTGGCTTTACTTTTTTTATAATTGCTTTGCATAATATTTTTAGTATTCATTCTTTAAATATATATCTTTGTGTTTTTTATGTAAACTGTTGTACTTTAAATAATTATTGTTTGCTTTTTCTCTATTATAAAACTTCCAATTATTATTTGGTGCGCGGTGTTCAAACGGCTTTGTTTTATAGGTTTGTTTTCATGGTTTACGGTAAAGTAAAAGGTCTGAGTTGTTGTCGTTGGTCATAATGTATTTGTTTGGTTAGCTGCTTCGTTAATCCCGATTTTGTTGTACGCCCCCATTTGGGCACAGGAGTATAACATATATTTATGACGGGTTCATTGTATTTTTGGTTAAGCATTAAAGACTTATTATTGTGTTACGCTTTACAACCGGTGAAATAAATATCTGTAGGTATCGATTAAACAGAGTATGTTTGTATTTATGTGTCTTTTCGCTGCTTTTGGCTATAAGAATTTATAAAAATATACGTTTTGTATCCATCTGAAGTAACGCTGAGAAAGTATATGCAATAATTTCGTTTCGCTTAACTACTAGATTACATTTAGGAGAACAAGCATAAAAGCAGTTTTATGCCAAGAAACCACACTTTTAAACGCTTCACAATTCATTAAGTTGTGTGGATGAAAACAAGCATTCGGTAAAGCTAACCCGTGCTGCGATTATACTGAATTTTTTGTTCCCGCGAGATGGGATTTATGTCGGATCATTGTCGTCCGAGCACGTCATTCGTAATTCAACAACCGTGAATTCAGCTCAAGAATTAATAGCAGGCTCGTAATGAATAATGTGCGAAAAAAACTAGCTGTATCCTTCGCAATGGCAACTACCTATAACGTTCAGTGGAACATTGATAAGTTTAATATATATAGTGCGCTTCCGTCAGTTAATTCATAAATGCCGTAAAAATTGAACTAAGGGAAAGCCAATAAGAAAAAGTATCGTGCGAACTTGGTGACATTTTTAATTAAAAACTGGCACCTGAGGTGATGACACCAATTTGTTAATATCTGAGTTCAATTTTATTTATTCTTATTTTTCGTTTAGAGTTTTGCACAGAGTTTTCGAGGGTTCTGTTATTATCCAGTCAACTACGAAGTTAACACCCAAGGAAAAAAATAAAAAAAGTAGAGAAATCGGTTCAAATGAGTGCCATGATTTGGTGTGAAAATTTGAACATGTCAACGTTTTTGAAAAACTAATTGCTCAAAGGAACAGTCGAGAATTATTAGTGGGCCTTCATTTACAAATTATGGCAGTGCAGCACATATTTTATAGTGCTTGTAAACTGTTTATTTCTGCGCTATTGTGGTATAACTAAGGCTGATTTTTTTTGCAAATGCATGATTCGTTACAGAAACTTTTAGTATAACTTTATAAAGTTTGGTGCCTGCTTGTGGATTGTTTTTAATCATTTTACCACTACTGCATAGATTAATAATAAATTGTTTGATTTTTGCTTGAAATAAATAATTGCCGTCACACAAATTTTGTATCGGCATAGTAGGCATTTCACTTTTAAACGTCTATAGATTGCATTTCCCGAAATACTTATAGGTGTAGATATGTAGTCGAGCTGCAATATCTAATCTCCGTGTTATTTCTAACTCCTCGTGGTGTTATTTTCGATTCCTGCGACAGTAGTTCTAATATTTTGGCAATATATCTGTGTATAAAGGTTTTTTTAGGTTTCAATTCAAGTTGAGGGGCGTGAATAAGAACAGACTTAATATTGGTCTTGACCTTATATTAGTCGGACCTGCTTTATTCTTAAGGTTATGCCAACGGCACAAAGTTCGAATCAAAAGGTTGTGACTCTGAGCTTGATTTTAGCCGTTAAATTTTATACGGTTTTTTTTTGTAGCGGCGATACACGTTTATCTTATGACATACAAACTCTTATTGATTGTAAACCAATGACCATGTACGTCGAATATTTCCGATTTATTAGTGTCAATTTTGTTAACGCGATATTTTGCTTTGTTAATGTCAATTATTGTCGAATAATACTTGAAATGTAGCGTGCTATAATAAATAAAGTGCGTTCTAGGTGCATTTCTGTCGTGTAATTTTTTTAATAGACTAATAAATTTAAGACAATGGTTTGATTCATTTTGTGCAGTGAATTAGCTATTTTTTGGTTGAACGCCTTGTAATGTTTGCAATCAAACTTGATTGATGTTCTAGCGTCCGTCGCCTGTTATAGGTGCCTATGCTAAATTTCTGGCGAGGCTCGCAATAGTGATGTGTCGCGAAGTTGGTTTAAAGTATATATACCTAGATTTTATACTATTTTTGCATATATATAATACAATAATTTTTTATCTGATGTAACGCGTGTAACATTTAATTAAAATCTACCACACAAATGTATGTATACAAAGTTTACCTGTATTTCGACAAAAATGGTTATTTGAATGGCAACATCTAACAGTCCCCCTATAATAACTAAAATCACATGCACGTTACTGGATATAACGAAGATTTTCTCATTACAAACGCCCAAAGTAATCCTGCTGGCCGTAAATAAAATGCAGGTCATGTTTTCTATATCACTTATACCTCAATTGCTGTGTCTCGCTCAAACGCTTACGTGAAATTTGGGCCAATATTTTGCAGTTGGAGGTGCGGTAATTTTTGTTTCGCTTTGTAAATAACGTTTCTTTTTATTATATAAAAATTCGTGAAATTCTCGAGCCAAAGTATTGTAAGTATGGACCCAGAGTTCGCTTTGTAAAAAACCCTGAGCAATCGGTCCATCAACACGTCTGAATACGTTTTGTGCGGCATGAATGTTAATCAACGGCTCTAACCTGGACGCAAGCAGTTTGTGATATAATCTACAGAAGACACAGACATTGATCGGTGTTCGCCTGGTTCAGTCGGATTAGCGACTTTTGGTATAAGCACCGTACGGCTGCTTTTGAAGTTCTCTGGCAATTGCCCAGATAGTAATAGTGTATTACATGTAGCAGCCATATTCAAGATGGACAGGTTTTTCGGTTGTCCATCCTTGATGCCATCAGGACCAGACGCAGATATGCTCATATTCTGAAACATATTCATCACTTCATCCGTTATTACTGGAAGTAAGAGATCCGTCAAGCCCGGTTGTTTCATGACTGGTCAATCTTGTTTCTTTTCTGATTCCAAAAGATCTCTCCAATAATCGATCATCTCTTGTTCTCCAATATCAATTATAGGAGTCTGTCAATTCCAGTTGTTTTCCAAGATTATTTTGCACGTCGGACTCCTATCTTTGGTCGATTTTTGACTTGGGTTACTTGTTTAAGTAACGGACATATTCTTTGATTGAGTCGTATATATCTTCATCATAGTGTTTGCAGATAGATTATTAATATATGCATCGATCAAAGTCATAATAACACCATGTTGCGGGGATATTCGGTTCCTTCAGGTGTGATAACTACCCAGGTGCAGAATGCCAATTGTGTGCAATCCATTGCCTGCTTTTGCATTGAAAATGAGGTTTATTCTGAGTGATATTTTGTGATAAGTTCGGTACACTTAGTTCGCAACTGTATGCGTAGTACCAATTTCCAAATTGGGTTAGAGGACTCCAGAAAATGAGACTATAGCGGAAATCCAAATTCCAGTTCTATGCGAAACCTGGCCAGCGGTAGAATACTACCGTCAAGTAAATTCTCGCTTTTATTTGAAACATTTTCCATATTCTTATAGGTATTAATTTACCAGATAAATACGATTGTTTAGCTAAAATACTGTGTATCAACCATAAAGTATGCCGACAAATAGGGTCAAAATTACATACCGTTTTAATTTGGACAGCCATGCTAAAACGACTAAGGACCTTCATATCAATATTGAGGACAGTCGGATAAATTCGCTACGCTTTTGCATCAAAACTAACCGAATAGTTGCGATGCAGCTTTTCAATTCAGATTGACAGGGACCAATCTACATAACGTAAATCATGGCATTGTTGGTAAATAAGATTCAAACGACTCAAAAGTGCAAGGCATGCAGTTGAAGTTCGACGCGAGTATTCTTACGTGAGCTCAAGATTTATGATAAAAGTAAACGAGGCATTGCAATGTCATTCTATTGTGAGGGAAAAGAATTTCAGGAAATCTCTTCCCTTCACAACGGCTTTGGTCAGTCGTATCTCACTTTTGTCTACCTCGGTGATCACACGGAACTGTTTAAAGAGCTCGCCAATCGCGAGGCCCCCACAAACATTAGTATGACGGCGTTTCCACATGCCCGTCCTCGTATTAAATAAGATTTAAACGACTTAAAAATGCAAGGGCCGCTTTTGCAGTTCGGCGCATGTATCCTTACGTAAGCCCAAGGTTTATTATAAAAGTAAATCGGGCATTGCAATGTCATTCTATTGTGAGGGAAAGGAATTTCAAGAAATCTCTTCCCCTCACAACGGCTTTGCCGAATTGTTTCTCACTTTTGTCTACCTCGATGATCACACGGAGCTGTTTAAAGAACTCGCCGATCGCGTGGCCCCCACAAACATTAGTATGACGGCGTTTCCACATGCCCGTCCTCGTATTAAATAAGATTTAAACGACTTAAAAATGCAAGGGCCGCTTTTGCAGTTCGGCGCATGTATCCTTACGTAAGCCCAAGGTTTATTATAAAAGTAAATCGGGCATTGCAATGTCATTCTATTGTGAGGGAAAGGGATTTCAAGAAATCTCTTCCCTTCACAACGGCTTTGCCGAATTGTTTCTCACTTTTGTCTACCTCGGTGATCACACGGAACTGTTTAAAGAGCTCGCCAATCGCGAGGCCCCCACAAACATTAGTATGACGGCGTTTCCACATGCCCGTCCTCGTATTAAATAAGATTTAAACGACTTAAAAATGCAAGGGCCGCTTTTGCAGTTCGGCGCATGTATCCTTACGTAAGCCCAAGGTTTATTATAAAAGTAAATCGGGCATTGCAATGTCATTCTATTGTGAGGGAAAGGAATTTCAAGAAATCTCTTCCCCTCACAACGGCTTTGCCGAATTGTTTCTCACTTTTGTCTACCTCGATGATCACACGGAGCTGTTTAAAGAACTCGCCGATCGCGTGGCCCCCACAAACATTAGGTTGACGGCGTTTCCATATGCCCGTCCTCGTTGTAAAGAAGATTCAAACGACTCAACATGCAGTTGAAGTTCGACGCGAGTATCCTTACGTAAGCCCAAGATTTATTATAAAAGTAAATGAGGCATTGCAATGTCATTCTATTGCGAGGGAAAAGGATTTCAAGAAATCTCTTCCCATCACAACGGCTTTGCTGAATTGTTTCTCACTTTTGTCTACCTCGGTGATGACGCGGAACTGTTTAATCCTCTCATGCCCACTAGATCCAAATGGACCCAACGCACATTGGGACTCGTTGTATTTACTGAGTTTGTCGTCGTGTATCGTACGTTTGAACGTGCGTTGTGATTTGCTTGCATTGTGAGGTTCCTTAAGGAGCCGCGCAATAGCTCTCAGATAGCTCAGCGGTTTGCGTACACAAGTTTCACCCGTACGTTTCGGGTTCGATCCCTGCCGCAGGCTTGAGTTTGTCAAACATTGCACGATACACAAATTTATTCGGGCATGAAAGGGTTAAAGAGCTCGCCAATCGCGTGGCCCCCACAAACATTAGGGTTACGGCGTTTCCATATGCCTGTCCTCGTGGTAAATAAGATTCAAACGACTCAAAAATGCAAGGCATGCAGTTGAAGTTGGACGCGAGTATCCTTACGTAAGCCCAAGATTTATGATAAAAGTAAACGAGGCATTGCAATGTCATTCTATTGTGAGGGAAAGGGATTTCAAGAAATCTCTTCCCTTCACAACGGCTTTGCCGAATTGTTTCTCACTTTTGTCTACCTCGGTGATCACACGGAACTGTTTAAAGAGCTCGCCAATCGCGAGGCCCCCACAAACATTAGTATGACGGCGTTTCCACATGCCCGTCCTCGTATTAAATAAGATTCAAACGACTCAAAAATGCAAGGCATGCAGTTGAAGTTGGACGCGAGTATCCTTACGTAAGCCCAAGATTTATGATAAAAGTAAACGAGGCATTGCAATGTCATTCTATTGTGAGGGAAAGGGATTTCAAGAAATCTCTTCCCTTCACAACGGCTTTGCCGAATTGTTTCTCACTTTTGTCTACCTCGATGATCACACGGAGCTGTTTAAAGAACTCGCCGATCGCGTGGCCCCCACAAACATTAGGTTGACGGCGTTTCCATATGCCCGTCCTCGTGGTAAAGAAGATTCAAACGACTCAACATGCAGTTGAAGTTCGACGCGAGTATCCTTACGTAAGCCCAAGATTTATTATAAAAGTAAATGAGGCATTGCAATGTCATTCTATTGCGAGGGAAAGGGATTTCAAGAAATCTCTTCCCATCACAACGGCTTTGCTGAATTGTTTCTCACTTTTGTCTACCTCGGTGATGACACGGAACTGTTTAATCCTCTCATGCCCACTAGATCCAAATGGACCCAACGCACATTGGGACTCGTTGTATTTACTGAGTTTGTCGTCGTGTATCGTACGTTTGAACGTGCGTTGTGATTCGCTTGCATTGTGAGGTTCATTAAGGGGCCGAGCAACAGCTCTCAGATAGCTCAGCGGTTTGCGTACACAAGTTTCACCCGTACGTTTCGGGTTCGATCCCTGCCGAAGGCTTGAGTTTGTCAAACATGGCACGATACACAAATTAATTCGAGCATGAAAGGGTTAATTAAAAATTAACCTATCGCATAACTAATCCTCTCATGCCCACTAGGTCCAAATGGACCCAACGCACATTGGTACTCGTTGTGTTTACTGAGTTTGTTTTGTATCGTACGTTTGAACGTGTGTTGTTATTCGCTCGCATTGTGAGGTTCCTTAAGGAGCCGCGCAATAGCTCTCAGATAGCTCAGCGGTTTGCGTACACAAGTTTCACCCGTACGTTTCGGGTTCGATCCCTGCCGCAGGCTTGAGTTTGTCTAACATTGCACGATACACAAACTTATTCGGGCATGAAAGGGTTAAAGAGCTCGCCAATCGCGTGGCCCCCACAAACATTAGGGTTACGGCGTTTCCATATGCCTGTCCTCGTGGTAAATAAGATTCAAACGACTCAAAAATGCAAGGCATGCGGTTGAAGTTGGACGCGAGTATCCTTACGTAAGCCCAAGATTTATTATAAAAGTAAATGAGGCATTGCAATGTCATTCTATTGTGAGGGAAAGGAATTTCAAGAAATCTCTTCCCCTCACAACGGCATTGCTGAATTGTTTCTCACTTTTGTCTACCTCGGTGATAACACGGAACTGTTTAAAGAGCTCGCCAATCGCGTGGCCCCCACAAACGTTAGGGTGACGGCGTTTCCATATGCCCGTCCTCGTGGTAAATAAGATTCAAACGACTCAACAATGCAAAGCATGCAGTTGAAGTTCGCCGCGAGTATCCTTACGTAAGCCCAAGATTTATTATAAAAGTAAATGAGGCATTGCAATGTCATTCTACTGTGAGGGAAAGGAATTTCAAGAAATCTCTTCCCCTCACAACGGCTTTGCTGAATTGTTTCTCACTTTTGTCTACCTCGGTGATAACACGGAACTGTTTAAAGAGCTCGCCAATCGCGTGGCCCCCACAAACATTAGGGTGACGGCGTTTCCATATGTCCGTCCTCGCGGTAAATAAGATTCAAACGACTCAACAATGCAAAGCATGCAGTTGAAGTTCGCCGCGAGTATCCTTACGTAAGCCCAAGGTTTATTATAAAAGTAAATCGGGCATTGCAATGTCATTCTATTGCGAGGGAAAGGGATTTCAAGAAATCTCTTCCCTTCACAACGGCTTTGCTGAATTGTTTCTCACTTTTGTCTACCTCGGTGATGACACGGAACTGTTTAATCGTCTCATGCCCACTAGATCCAAATGGACCCAACGCACATTGGGACTCGTTGTATTTACTGAGTTTGTCGTCGTGTATCGTACATTTGAACGTGCGTTGTGATTTGCTTGCATTGTGAGGTTCATTAAGGAGCCGAGCAACAGCTCTCAGATAGCTCAGCGGTTTGCGTACACAAGTTTCACCCGTACGTTTCGGGTTCGATCCCTGCCGAAGGCTTGAGTTTGTCAAACATTGCACGATACGTTTCGGGTTCGATCCCTGCCGAAGGCTTGAGTTTGTCAAACATTGCACGATACACAAATTAATTCCAGCATGAAAGGGTTAATTAAAAATTAACCTATCGCATAACTAATCCTCTCATGCCCACTAGGTCCAAATGGACCCAACGCACATTGGGACTCGTTGTATTTACTGAGTTTGTCGTCGTGTATCGTACGTTTGAACGTGCGTTGTTATTCGCTCGCATTGTGAGGTTCCTTAAGGAGCCGAGCAACAGCTCTCAGATAGCTCAGCGGTTTGCGTACACAAGTTTCACCCGTACGTTTCGGGTTCGATCCCTGCCGCAGGCTTGAGTTTGTCAAACGTTGCACGATACACAAATTTATTCGGGCATGAAAGGGTTAAAGAGCTCGCCAATCGCGTGGCCCCCACAAACATTAGGGTTACGGCGTTTCCATATGCCTGTCCTCGTGGTAAATAAGATTCAAACGACTCAACATGCAGTTGAAGTTCGACGCGAGTATCCTTACGTAAGCCCAAGATTTATTATAAAAGTAAATGAGGCATTGCAATGTCATTCTATTGCGAGGGAAAGGGATTTCAAGAAATCTCTTCCCATCACAACGGCTTTGCTGAATTGTTTCTCACTTTTGTCTACCTCGGTGATGACACGGAACTGTTTAATCCTCTCATGCCCACTAGATCCAAATGGACCCAACGCACATTGGGACTCGTTGTATTTACTGAGTTTGTCGTCGTGTATCGTACGTTTGAACGTGCGTTGTGATTTGCTTGCATTGTGAGGTTCATTAAGGAGCCGAGCAACAGCTCTCAGATAGCTCAGCGGTTTGCGTACACAAGTTTCACCCGTACGTTTCGGGTTCGATCCCTGCCGAAGGCTTGAGTTTGTCAAACATTGCACGATACACAAATTAATTCGAGCATGAAAGGGTTAATTAAAAATTAACCTATCGCATAACTAATCCTCTTATGCCCACTACGTCCAAATGGACCCAACGCACATTGGTACTCGTTGTGTTTACTGAGTTTGTTTTGTATCGTACGTTTGAACGTGTGTTGTTATTCGCTCGCATTGTGAGGTTCCTTAAGGAGCCGCGCAATAGCTCTCAGATAGCTCAGCGGTTTGCGTACACAAGTTTCACCCGTACGTTTCGGGTTCGATCCCTGCCGCAGGCTTGAGTTTGTCAAACATTGCACGATACACAAATTTATTCGGGCATGAAAGGGTTAAAGAGCTCGCCAATCGCGTGGCCCCCACAAACATTAGGGTTACGGCGTTTCCATATGCCTGTCCTCGTGGTAAATAAGATTCAAACGACTCAAAAATGCAAGGCATGCAGTTGAAGTTGGACGCGAGTATCCTTACGTAAGCCCAAGATTTATTATAAAAGTAAATGAGGCATTGCAATGTCATTCTACTGTGAGGGAAAGGAATTTCAAGAAATCTCTTCCCCTCACAACGGCTTTGCTGAATTGTTTCTCACTTTTGTCTACCTCGGTGATAACACGGAACTGTTTAAAGAGCTCGCCAATCGCGTGGCCCCCACAAACGTTAGGGTGACGGCGTTTCCATATGCCCGTCCTCGTGGTAAATAAGATTCAAACGACTCAACAATGCAAAGCATGCAGTTGAAGTTCGCCGCGAGTATCCTTACGTAAGCCCAAGATTTATTATAAAAGTAAATGAGGCATTGCAATGTCATTCTACTGTGAGGGAAAGGAATTTCAAGAAATCTCTTCCCCTCACAACGGCTTTGCTGAATTGTTTCTCACTTTTGTCTACCTCGGTGATAACACGGAACTGTTTAAAGAGCTCGCCAATCGCGTGGCCCCCACAAACATTAGGGTGACGGCGTTTCCATATGTCCGTCCTCGTGGTAAATAAGATTCAAACGACTCAACAATGCAAAGCATGCAGTTGAAGTTCGCCGCGAGTATCCTTACGTAAGCCCAAGGTTTATTATAAAAGTAAATCGGGCATTGCAATGTCATTCTATTGCGAGGGAAAGGGATTTCAAGAAATCTCTTCCCTTCACAACGGCTTTGCTGAATTGTTTCTCACTTTTGTCTACCTCGGTGATGACACGGAACTGTTTAATCCTCTCATGCCCACTATATCCAAATGGACCCAACGCACATTGGGACTCGTTGTATTTACTGAGTTTGTCGTCGTGTATCGTACATTTGAACGTGCGTTGTGATTTGCTTGCATTGTGAGGTTCATTAAGGAGCCGAGCAACAGCTCTCAGATAGCTCAGCGGTTTGCGTACACAAGTTTCACCCGTACGTTTCGGGTTCGATCCCTGCCGCAGGCTTGAGTTTGTCAAACATTGCACGATACACAAATTTATTCGGGCATGAAAGGGTTAAAGAGCTCGCCAATCGCGTGGCCCCCACAAACGTTAGGGTGACGGCGTTTCCACATGCCCGTCCTCTCTTTGTTCCCTCATTTTATTTGTTTTTTGTCTTTCGCCTTTTTGTGATGTTTTGTCTGTCACTCTTCGAAACAACAGCCTTGTCTGTTGTTCACTGTTTGCACTGTTCGTTATCTTTTTCCTCATGGACTATTAGTTTACGAATAAGTATTTCCTCTGTACTGCAAATTTTCTGCACTTTTCCTCAAGTTTACAAACGAGTAAAATTCCGATACAAACCAGGTCAGGAGATAGGCTCACCCAATACCGCTAGCCGAACCCAGAATGCGGTATGCCTAACCGATGGTGTTGTGGTACCAATATCTAAGGCCCCACAACGGATACCTCAGGATCTACGAAACGCGATAGTGTGGGTGTAAGGGATGTCCCACTTCTCCTTCATTTGGGTGAACGGGCCGCCACAGCTGGGGGCCCTACATCATCCACTAGGCAACGTTGGTGGTATTCGCACGGGGGTCCTACCTATGAACACTAGGATCAGAGGGCGGCAACTTTCTTCTGCTCCGAGCTCACACCTTTGGGCCTACTAATAATTTGTGGGATGCGGAGTTCCGGCAGGTAAAGGTTGGGCAGCCCGCTTTCCCCGTTACGGTATAGCTTTTTTACATTAAATGATAAATAACAATAATTAGGCATTGGGTTAAACTGGGTATTTTTACCTGATCGTACATTATACTAGGCTTTGTATAATGAAATATTTTTATCGGGTTTATTCCAGCTTAGCGCTTAGCTGTGGCACCGCGCCACTAGCGGTACGTTTCTCTATTATGGATAGGCTTTATTTTTATTATCGTCGTCGCTGTGTGATAGTATAAGCTTAAGCCTAGTAGCAAAAACATAGTGCTTGTTTTTATTCACGTTTTCGAAGACATCTCTTTCATTTCATGCCACATAGCTTGTGCGTGCAGTATAGAATCAATAAGGGAATTCATCAACTTAAATCCTTGAAATATTGTGTTGCAGTTCAAAAATACTTTAATTCGTATATATAAGGTTTTAGTTATTAGTAGCACCCACGTGACTTCACAGTTTTGAAAAATAAGGATACAATCAACAGCCTTTGATCTAGCCGAGGAAAGTACTTTAGACGCTAGAATAGACGGCTGCTCGCTCGAGTTACGCTCGTTGCATGCTTGCTCGAAAGGCGATAGCCATTGCATGAGCGCACTATGTCCTGAGAAATGTTGATATTCTCCGAATGGTGATTCAAATAGTTATGCTACGTGGTTCCAGGGCGAGTAGTTGGGCACTCTGGGGGTGGAAGTCTTCGGCTTCCCAGGGGATCAGCCGTTCGGGGGGTACGATGCCGCTGCCAGGGGAGCTGGAAGACCTGTCCGGGAAAGTCGGAACTTCCCGCCGAGGGTGGTGTCGAAGCCTCAGGGATTAACTTCTCTATAAAATTTTACATGATGTGCCTGCATTGGTTAAATTTCAAAGACGCTTGGGCTGGCATATCAGTCGGTCTCAGGGTTTATAGCCGCGGGCAGAGATAAAACCAACTTGTTCGCGAATAGCAATTACTGAAAATTGAATACCTGTACTTTTTCTTAGCCGCGGGCAGAGATAAAACCAACTTGTTCGCGAATAGCAATTACTGAAAATTGAATACCTGTACTTTTTCTTAGCCGCGGGCAGAGATAAAACCAACTTGTTCGCGAATAGCAATTACTGAAAATTGAATACCTTTACTTTTTCTGTAACGGTTAACAATAGATTGGCTTTTTTCTATCTATCACTGTACTATATATAGAGTCACTGATAGTAAACCGACTGGAGAGGTCATAGACTGATCCCTTTAATATTTTTATAAGTTTCGCGACTTGTGCATCGTATATCAGAAAAAAACTGTGATTCTGATAAATTGTATAGTGCGACATATTCGCCAAATTAGATTTCTGTCCTGCAAAGAAAACAACCCTATATTATCATAATCTCGTCTATGCTTTTGACCAGGGAATAACCGGAACCAAAATTTACCGGAACCGGAACCAGCAACCGGAACCGTCCATTTAAACCGGATCCGGAACCGGAACCGGAACCTGGTCTTCGAAATTTATATATAGTAAAACAGATGATGGAAGAAATGAAGGTATAGTGGATTTAAAATGCATTAAAAATAACTTTTACATTAAACTTAATGTATTGCGATGGTATTATTGCCTTTCTGAAACTTTAAAGACTGAGGAAGCTAATAATGTTTATTTATCGATCAAATATGTTGGTTTTTGGACATTCAGAGCACAAAATGTCTTCCACTGTACACCATTACGTATACTGCGTCAAGTCGAATGTGCTTACAAAGGTTGGAGCGTAGAATACACACTTTCGCTCTGTCTCCAGTCGCCTCCCTTTACTACACAGACGTTTGTTATGTTCTTTGTAGGAAACTTAAAATTATTGGTTTATATGATTCAGAGAAAATAATAGATAGAAGATAATTTTCTCTTATCAGTGGTCAGAGCACTGTTTAGGCTAGCGTTGGACAAACGGTGCCGTAAGTTCAATATAATGATGATGACTTTCTAATCAGAATGCTATACATGAGACACACTGTGATGCTGCTCGCACAGTTTCAATAAATACAGTTCATTGCCAAGAAAGCAGTTTCTAGCTGCG
The DNA here is from genome assembly GCA_030248225.1 of Trileptium ribeirensis. Taxonomy (NCBI): domain Eukaryota; kingdom Metazoa; phylum Nematoda; class Enoplea; order Enoplida; family Thoracostomopsidae; genus Trileptium; species Trileptium ribeirensis. Next base: position 7,596 of record JASANE010024803.1, on the reverse strand, counting down.
TTGCAGATAATGTTAGTTTACTTCAATTTAGAGCTGATTTACCAAGCATACAAGCGCACTGGCGGGTTCTTGACGCAATTTATGTAGCCAAGCATACCCTAAGTACTTCTGTGTAAACCTGTTACGAGTTGGACCGGTTTAATTAAAACGTATCCCACAGACTTCTGGATGTGTAAAATAGCTGCAACAAGCATCGACCTGGCTTTGATTTAACAAACTCCTGCAGGTTATTATGAAAAATTCCTGCTCAAATTATGTGCCCTACTTACGTTTCACTGGGCAAATTGGTTAGTTAATCTTTTCTTTTGCTTGGTTGTATTAGAGCTTGATCATTGTATAATATATTACATATGTTTGGATTACAGGATGAAGCAAAAAACGTGGAAAATTTCAAATAAAATTTTTAAACCGGAATTCCGGTTCCGGTATGGTTTTTGCCCTTTGCCGGAACCGCAATCGGAACACGATTTTCGCCGGAACCGGAACCGGAACCGGAATTCCGGTTACTCCCTGCTTTTGACCAATTTGCCATATCTCGTTTTAAAACAACCTTTGTCATTTCGAACACAGTTTTGGGTTATTTTTGAAGTGGAAATGGTAGTTTCTATTCCGAATGTGTGTAGTTTTTGGAATCTAGTTGCATCTATTCAGCTGTCCTTAGTATCGATTTATGCGGCGTTTACGTTAAAAATTGCCCACAAGGTATAATTTTTGTCACGACACTGTCACGGATACCATGTATTGCATACTATGGTGCCGTCGACATCCTATGTATAAGGGTCATAAAAAGCGGAAAAATTATTATATGGAAGTTGATTGCGGTCCCCCTGGCTGACGTAACTGCTTAGTGTTCTGTGATATGTGTTGGCATAAAATATATACAGTGTCAACTGCCTGAAAGGAACATATTTGTTTATGATGCGTCGTCGCTGGAACAATAATAATTTTGTGTGCAATCTTTGCCGTTTGACAAGCAAACAGCTTTTTATGGCTTGTCTTGTCTTTTGCTATTTTTTTACGTATCATCTCTCTAAGTGTATGTGCTTTTTGAATTTCTAAATAAAAACTTTCCGTGAATTTGATTTTAGGTTATTGTTATTGTTTTATTTCTACATACATAGATAAAATAGATACTCTAGGCAATTAGCCTAATATCTTTAAAAGGATTTTGTAGCCTTTATGGTAGTGCATTCAAGTTTTTCATCTTGTCTCTTGCCTTTTGTTTACTATGTATATTATTGTAAAATTCCAATAAGAGAGCAGGCGGTATTGATGTCGGAAGTAAGCTGTTGCAACAACGTCGGCAGATTAGCTGGTTGTATACACACACCTTATGGATGTTCACTCAGGATAATGATGTGACAGTTTCATGTTGAAAATTGTTGTACTGCACTTGCAAACCGGGACAGGGAGCTACTACCTAAAACTGTGAAACACAGGCCTAGTGCTATCTTTTGTGCCAACGGCGCTGACCTGTTGTAAGCTAAATATACAAACTAAAACGGAGGGATCGATGGTAATATATACAGTTCGAGCCAGAAATTATTGTTCTCTTCAAGCATAATGCGAATATCGAGCAAGTAGCTGTCATTTCTGGCGCGTTGCTGTACCTGGGCCACGCCAAAGCACACCATTTCGTTTAGTAGCTGACAAAACTACGTGCTATAATATTGACAACTGCAGCATCGTTAATAACAGTTTCTGTTCTGATATTAAAACAGTATTGCTTGATAAGAGTGCTATCTTTTCACAACCATGAAGACTTGTTTCAAATAAGACAGTAAGTGTTGGTTGATCATGCACGGTTTTTAAAAAAACATTTTTTCTTTTAGTCTAGACGTTGTAAAGGCGCTCTAATTCAAAGTTTTTGTTGACATTTTGCAACAATATTTGGTGTTCTAACGATATTTATTATTAGGTCAATCCGTTTCTAATAGTATATATTGCTTTTTGACAAGATATCTTGCGACTTTATGCTTTAAAGTGGGTTTCGGTATCTTATAAATGACTTTTGGCTTTGAAATTACAAAGACATTAAATGTTTTGTTGACATTTTGCAACAATATTTGGTGTTCTAACGATATTTATTATTAGGTCAATCCGTTTCTAATAGTATATATTGCTTTTTGACAAGATATCTTGCGACTTTATGCTTTAAAGTGGGTTTCGGTATCTTATAAATGACTTTTGGCTTTGAAATTACAAAGACATTAAATGTTTTGTTGACATTTTGCAACAATATTTGGTGTTCTAACGATATTTATTATTAGGTCAATCCGTTTCTAATAGTATATATTGCTTTTTGACAAGATATCTTGCGACTTTATGCTTTAAAGTGGGTTTCGGTATCTTATAAATGACTTTTGGCTTTGAAATTACAAAGACATTAAATGTTTTGTTGACATTTTGCAACAATATTTGGTGTTCTAACGATATTTATTATTAGGTCAATCCGTTTCTAATAGTATATATTGCTTTTTGACAAGATATCTTGCGACTTTATGCTTTAAAGTGGGTTTCGGTATCTTATAAATGACTTTTGGCTTTGAAATTACAAAGACATTAAATGTTTTGTTGACATTTTGCAACAATATTTGGTGTTCTAACGATATTTATTATTAGGTCAATCCGTTTCTAATAGTATATATTGCTTTTTGACAAGATATCTTGCGACTTTATGCTTTAAATGGGTTTCGGTATCTTATAAATGACTTTTGGCTTTGAAATTACAAAGACATTAAATGTTTTGTTGACATTTTGCAACAATATTTGGTGTTCTAACGATATTTATTATTAGGTCAATCCGTTTCTAATAGTATATATTGCTTTTTGACAAGATATCTTGCGACTTTATGCTTTAAAGTGGGTTTCGGTATCTTATAAATGACTTTTGGCTTTGAAATTACAAAGACATTAAATGTTTTGTTGACATTTTGCAACAATATTTGGTGTTGTAACGATATTTATTATTAGGTCAATCCGTTTCTAATAGTATATATTGCTTTTTGACAAGATATCTTGCGACTTTATGCTTTAAAGTGGGTTTCGGTATCTTATCAATGACTTTTGGCTTTGAAATTACAAAGACATTAAATGTTTTGTTGACATTTTGCAACAATATTTGGTGTTCTAACGATATTTATTATTAGGTCAATCCGTTTCTAATAGTATATATTGCTTTTTGACAAGATATCTTGCGACTTTATGCTTTAAAGTGGGTTTCGGTATCTTATAAATGACTTTTGGCTTTGAAATTACAAAGACATTAAATGTTTTGTTGACATTTTGCAACAATATTTGGTGTTCTAACGATATTTATTATTAGGTCAATCCGTTTCTAATAGTATATATTGCTTTTTGACAAGATATCTTGCGACTTTATGCTTTAAAGTGGGTTTCGGTATCTTATCAATGACTTTTGGCTTTGAAATTACAAAGACATTAAATGTTTTGTTGACATTTTGCAACAATATTTGGTGTTCTAACGATATTTATTATTAGGTCAATCCGTTTCTAATAGTATATATTGCTTTTTGACAAGATATCTTGCGACTTTATGCTTTAAAGTGGGTTTCGGTATCTTATAAATGACTTTTGGCTTTGAAATTACAAAGACATTAAATGTTTTGTTGACATTTTGCAACAATATTTGGTGTTCTAACGATATTTATTATTAGGTCAATCCGTTTCTAATAGTATATATTGCTTTTTGACAAGATATCTTGCGACTTTATGCTTTAAAGTGGGTTTCGGTATCTTATAAATGACTTTTGGCTTTGAAATTACAAAGACATTAAATGTTTTGTTGACATTTTGCAACAATATTTGGTGTTCTAACGATATTTATTATTAGGTCAATCCGTTTCTAATAGTATATATTGCTTTTTGACAAGATATCTTGCGACTTTATGCTTTAAAGTGGGTTTCGGTATCTTATAAATGACTTTTGGCTTTGAAATTACAAAGACATTAAATGTTTTGTTGACATTTTGCAACAATATTTGGTGTTCTAACGATATTTATTATTAGGTCAATCCGTTTCTAATAGTATATATTGCTTTTTGACAAGATATCTTGCGACTTTATGCTTTAAAGTGGGTTTCGGTATCTTATAAATGACTTTTGGCTTTGAAATTACAAAGACATTAAATGTTTTGTTGACATTTTGCATTTGTCGGTGTTCTAACGTCAGTTTTATTAGGTCAGTTTGTTTCATAGAATACCTATTATTTCTTGACAACATTTCTTACTACTGTAAAAAATCTACTTTATGCTTAAAGTGGATTTCGGTATCTTAAAAATGGCCCACCGTGAAGGCAATATGCTCATTTTTTACATGGCTAATATTGCTCTGTTAGCTGATAAATATACCATTGTGAGTTTTTCAATGCTTGGAAAATATTTTTCAATTTTCCGTGAATGCATTTGCTGCGTCTGTGATTCAATAAAAGCAACAAAATGTATATAATAGTAAACCTAGCACATAGTATATTCTATTGTAACTCCAACAAATCGTTTGAAATTGCTTCGACTGTTCTTGTGCGCAATGTATTTCTATTTCGAGCTTTACACACAGCTTCTCAAGCTATTCAAAAGTGTGAGAAGGCGGCAAAAAGTGGGCTGGAGGCAGCTGTTTACATTCATTTTCATATAATCCCGTCAGTTAATTTTTCCAATGTTTACTCCTTTCCCACGTCCCTGGCTTTACATAATGCATATACAGCTTTGTCCTTTATAAAAGGTAAGATTTTGTAAATAAAAATCGACGAAAACAAGTCTATGTTTTAGTCTTAGGTTTGATACGAAAACCTTTCGGATTTTTAAGGCTAACGTATGTTTTTAATTTTAATTAGTTTCAAAAAAATGCATTGTTGTTCTGGTTTGAGCAGCTTCAAATGCTTTGGATCTAGTATTTTATGGAGGATTTGGGTGACACAAAAAATGTAGTTGTCGACTTGTTAGTTAATATTTTGGAATATTGTTGTCTTTTATCCAACGGATGCTCTTTTTCAATATGCGATTATAGACAAAGATTATATATATCTGAACGGTCCCAACTTGGCTAGTAAAAACCAAATGTAGTAGGTTATACCAATGGTGTGCTGCGCGTGCAGAAATTATTGAGCCCGCGGTTACCCGCGCAGATCAAACTATTGCCAACGCCACTAGGCCCGTACCTGCGGGCTCAATACGTTTTTCTCAGGCCCTCGAGGCCCGCAAGTTATTGAATCCTTAATGGCTCAACATATTTATCGCTTTGCGTTCTAAAGACATTCTAATCTTGTTAACTTTTTGATACCGGATTCTCCGCCAGCGATCTCTCGCTGCCCAGGCTTCACGACAAGGACGTGATCCGCTTTCGCAGCCATTTCCCTACCGCCCAACCAACCAGCGCAGTCATCCAGGGAGGCTGTCCGCCCCGTGTCCAGCACAGGAATTTGTAGCGTCCTAAAGATACCGTAATTTGCACTTCTGCAGGGCCTAGTAAAGGTAGCCTACTTGTGTCCACAGCGCCCACTAAAGAGAACTGCCTAGTGGCTTCTACAGTGCCCAGTAAAGGGAACCGCCTAGTTTCTTCAGTTGGACGCGGTTGGATCTACTGTTGACAACGTGACCCACGACCCACACCAGTCGACACGCGATTGACCGTGCCCCACCAAACATTGCGACCCACATGGCTCACGAACGAGCCACTGACCCACCCTCCATTTCTGGTCGCAAAACAAAATATTTAACACCATTGGTGGTTATTCTTGCAATTGGAGCATTGCTCGGTACTCCGGGTTGTGCTATTTTGCGATTACTTTCCGAAACCTGTGGGTACCCGTACCCGCGATTTGTCCGCTGCCCGCGGGCTCAACATTTGAGCCCTAAAACGGCCCGCGGGTACCCGTACCCGCGCACATCTCTGGGATGTACACTTAGTTGAGGTGCTACGTAAAAAGCCTACTATCAGCTTATAGAAAAGTCATTTGATTTTCTAGCTGAACATTGTTTGTGGGTGACCTTTGAATTTTATCTGTGTTTATTTTCAGTCCTAGCAAGTCGACTAACTAATGCCTAGTTTTAGTGCAGGTGAGTTTAATTCACTAGTCAGAGGTAGATGTGTTCAATGAGGAAAAATTAACATATAGATTAGACTATAAAATAGGAAATAATATATAAAGAAAGATCAAAAATTCTATATAATTGAAAAATCCATAATCCCACACGTGCGAAAGGACCGAGCCGATCTTTGGTACTAAGCTTTCTTCGCTTTAAATGTTAACAAGAAGTTAAACTATTGATGCAATGTGACACCGAGGAGAAGTCCCTCGAAATTGTCTATTGATAAAAATTGACAAAAATATTTAAGTAACTGAAATAAGGCTAGTTAAAACTAATAGCTTGTCTTGTCGCTAAGGTGGTGAATTCTGAGTGTTGAAAGTGTAATTTAAAGAGATGTGCATTGCTATTTTGAGCATTAAATTGCAAAATGAGCCAATGAATATCAGTCACGTTGCTGGAATAGTTGTGAATATATATATACCCGATTATTGTGCTCGCAATTTTCAAGTACATAGAAACAGAATTGCTCTACAAAATTAGACCAAACATACCTATAGAGATGGAGTGGTAGCGGAGATATTACCAATTTCGTCTATTTTGTGACCCATGGGCCCATTGAAAAACCATTTTTGACCTAACCCTGCCGCAAAATAACGACAATAGCAGAACATTGTTTACAAATATATAGAGAATGGATTGCTTTACAGAACGAGATCAAATACACCTATATAACTCAAGCGGTTGCGGAGATGTTACATTTTCGTATATTTTGAGTCTCATGTGCGCATTTTAGAACCCGTTTTGACAAACATCCTGCATTCGAACAGAACTGCGTAGCAAAGCACTGTATACTAATTTATATATATATTATATATATACTTGTTTTTTCTACAAAAAGAGCACAATTTGACTGTGATATCTGCATCGCACGTCGAGTTATAATAAGTAACGTGATTTTTTGGACCTCTTAGGGACCCGACCCAAGCTCCTTTTTGCCCATTTTTTCGGGTCGAAGATGCTGTCGTCGAGCTTTGCGCCTAACTAAGGGTTCAAATAAACTATCGGACAAGCCAATCCGCCCAGCCGACTTTGATTTATGCATGTCACTCCAAAAAACCCGAAACGGACACCGCCGAAATTTACCACTCTGGCCAGTGGGAATTCTCGTTTCTTTCACCCACTCAGAATTCAATAATGCCGTGTGGACGTATATATATGTACTGAGTTGTAGCAAAACTGCATGATTTTTACTGAAGAGTATGACACTCTTCATTTTATGCACTGTTAGCTGACAGCGATGTCGTGGTTCTATCCCCCTGACATTGGCCCCCATTAAACACGAATTGGGCGGCAAATTGTCTTTCATCGCATTAAATACAGGTGGCGTGGGACTGATGAACTGTCCCCATGAAATACATGGTTTGACAGCGAGAAACGCACTGCGATATCGTTGTCAGCTAACAGTGCATAAGCTGAAGATTGCCATACTTCATAGGCGCACCACGCGGGGGCGATGGAGGGGCGGCCCCCCAGTTATCGCAGTGGTGG
>JASANE010024802.1:0-45942 GCA_030248225.1 Trileptium ribeirensis | reverse complement strand
TACTTCGTTCAGTTACGTATTGCTATCAATAAAAAATATATTCAAAGGAAAACTAGAAACGCCGGACGCGCGAGGTTATTCTATTCATTAACACGTACGGCTGTGAATTCTAAAACGTCATGAATAATTTTATGTTCGTTGAAAACCGTGTTCCCAAACTTGTCCTTAATTTAGACCAATCTGTTCATACACTAAAATCTTGTGCCGCCTGAGATGAAGTATTAAAAATATGCACTGCGAAAAAACAAACTGCACGGAAAAGGTATCGAAATGCAGTGAGCCACCAAACACTGCACCATGGACATTGTCGCACTTAAGCACCCTTGTAGTCCCACTGAGGCATCAGGTAACATGGGACGAGCCTCACTCAGACAACGAAGGGCCACTACGCATGTTATGTGTATTTAGTATATGCAAAATGCGGCTAAATGACTACAAACAATACAACGTAGCCAAGGGTCAAGCTATTACCATACAATTTCCAAGTTCAATGGGATATAGCGGGTCTGGGGAGGACCTTCGGTTTCTCCATGGTGGCAGCGAGATAATTTGCGAAATTAGGACTCAAAATTTAAGTTTGCAAATTTATCCTCAATTTTTGCCGAAAATCACAGGGCGGTTTCTGGAGTCAGGTTATTTGTCAGTGGGGATCTGTATTTGACCCGAGGAGAGCGATCAGATAAATTTGTCACTCCGCCGTTCAAGCCGTCTGCTTGTTTGCGCAACAGCACATTGCTCATGTCTTTGGCAGCGTCCAGAAACTCCACCCATCTGCACTAGCACATAACTAATAAGCATATGTCCAAAACTAGTCGTGGTCCAAAATTGTTTTACGGTAAATACATTGCCACTACTTCGAATATAACGATAACTACAGCAGATCTAAATATATGCATATCAAATTAATCGCTCTATATATTGGCTAAACAAAATCATTTATTAACTCGCATATCCATAAAACCGATGTAGCCAATATCATGGCCGTTACGTACCGTAGTAGCCCATAATAAACTTGTACTGTAAAAGATTAGTCGTAGGTACTTAGTACCAGAGGGAAGAGAGACCTAGAATGTAAACCCTAGTTCAGATATTCTTGGACCATGACCAGCTCTGCTGACCTTTAACTGGCAGATATTAGATTATGGCTCGGTTTTTACCATGGAAGGTCAGGCTTGGTTCGGCTCTTTTAGCGTTCTAATAAAATTTTGCGATACGAGCTTTAACACTAACTCCTGCAACTGTTCGGACTATGGCTAGGTTTTTACCATGGAAACTCAGGCTTGGTTCGGCTCTTTTAGCGTTGTAATAAAATTTTGCGATACGAGCTTTAACACTAACTCCTGCAACTGTTCGGAGATATTAGACTATGGCTCGGTTTTTACCATGGAAAGTAAGGCTTGGTTCGGCTCTTTTAGCGTTCTAATAAAATTTTGCGATACGAGCTTTAACACTAACTCCTGCAACTGTTCGGACTATGGCTCGGTTTTTACCATGGAAACTCAGGCTTGGTTCGGCTCTTTTAGCGTTGTAATAAAATTTTGCGATACGAGCTTTAACACTAACTCCTGCAACTGTTCGGAGATATTAGACTATGGCTCGGTTTTTACCATGGAAAGTAAGGCTTGGTTCGGCTCTTTTAGCGTTCTAATAAAATTTTGCGATACGAGCTTTAACACTAACTCCTGCAACTGTTCGCAGATGTTAGACTATGGCTCGGTTTTTACTATGGAAAGTCAGGCTTGGTTCGGCTCTTTTAGCGTTCTAATAAAATTTTGCGATACGAGCTTTAATACTAACTCCTGCAACTGTTGGACAATTACGTGTGTATTGGCCCGATTAAATTCGACGAATACTGTGACAGTGAACGCGTGTTTTTGTTCACTAGCTGTGAGGGGCCTTGGATCCGAGTAAAAAGCTTTGAGACAGTACAATGATTAACGGGCGTTACTTTCACCACAGCGTTCGGGATTCGATTCCTCGCAGCAACCATTTTGTTCATCGATAGTGGAAATGTGAATTACATAGAGTTAAACCAAATTTAGTATAGTATTGCAACATTATGAGCCGAACCAAGCTTTTCTTGACTGTTCTACTGTACGGAAGACCATGAACAAGGAAACCACGTAATGAAAGTAAATAGTGAAAACCAAAGAAATTGCGCCACAATTATTATGGTATTATGCAGGGAATAGATGCAACGATTTTAAGGTTACAGTACCGTTCAACGTAGGGTCTCGAAAGCGTATGAGCACATCTTCGGGACTCCTAAGTGTATAGATCGCCTGGTATTTTGAATTACCTACTCGGCTAAAATTGAAAACTGCCAGCTATCTGTATTATTGGTACAATTCTGCATATATATGCGTGTACTGGGCTTTCCAAATTGGGGGGTGGGGGCCCCCTGGCATTTTTCGATTCCCCTTGGTTCAGAACAGGTGCCCCCGGTTTATGCCCCCTGACAAAATTTTTGGGATCCTCTCTTCGAAAATTTTTGTTTCCAATCGGTCCAAAGTACATAAAATTTGATCAAAATTTGTACTAAAATTCCGTTCTAAAGAGAAAAATTCCGCAAATTTTGTCCAAATTTGCTTCAAAATAGCTTTTTTCTCCATTAAAGCCATTTTGGCAGTGTTTCTGACACGATTTTTTAACCGTTTTTCTCTTGGAAAAATTACCCCCTGGCAAAAACGGTCGCCCCCGGTTAGGAACCGGGGGGGGGGGGCTGGTTCACGCTCCTGTGCAAAATTTTCAGCGAATGGAGAGCCTAGCGTATATACCGCTGAGTTTGATAGTTCATTATTGCGAAGCGTTTTACCCATACGGGGCGATATTCCAAAGTGTTCTGACCTCCTAGTTGCGTTTCTAAATAAATGGCATACTAAAAAAAAATCGAGTTTCCGTTACAATTCAAGCTCCATCAACGCCAGAAACTACTATTCAGAAAATAGTAGCACGGTCACACAGTATTTCCACGCTAAAGTTCCAGTTCTTCGGCCATCTTTCGCATAGTGTCAGAAAACAGTTAAGAAATATAATTCGGTCAATGTTCCCCGATTTACAGATACGCATCGTGTTTGAAACCGGACGTGGTCTGAAACAATTTTTCCATCGCAAGGACGTTATTCCAAATAATTTCATATCCTATGTCGTATACAAATACGTACATCTGTTCTGTGTGTATGTAACGCAGGCTACGTCGGTAGTACCTGCCGACATCTTGCAACTAGAACATCTTGGAATATCGCCCGTTACGGGTAAAACGCTTCGCAATAACCAACTATCAAACTCAGCTGTATACAGGCATATTATGCAGAATTCTACCAATAATACGAATTTCTCGCAATTTCCAAATTTTAGCTCAGGTAGATAGTTTAAAATACAAGGTGAACTATACATTTAGGATTCTCGAACATCTGCTCATACGCTTTCGAAACCATACGTTGAACGATACTGCAGCCTTAAAAGCGTTGCATATATTCCCTGCATAACACCAATAATAATTGTGGCGCAATTTCTTTGGTTTTACTCAGGAAACAACATGTCTTTAACTCAATTAGTGCTCAAAAGTGAAATATAGAAATTTAAAAATTGTTACTGTTTGGCCATTGTCTCACTTCTGTTTTTGGTCTGGATCATGATAGCCATGTAAAAATTAAAGCGATATTGATAGCTCACGGAACTGTAAATTTAAAACTGATTCGGAATGTGATCTTATAAATTTAGGTCTACAAGGTAAAACAAATGAAGAAATAAAGATATGGTAGATGTGACACGTACTGAAAATAACATATTGTGTATTTTGATAAAATTCAACGGCAGTTAGGAAAATATCTTGAGACTACAGTTGAGTCCATGAATTGACAAATCGCTTTTAAAAAATTCGCTCTCGACGCGGTCCTTAGAACATACACATCTCTATAATTGACCCCAGCAACATGTTATAAACATACATACATACATACATCTAATTTTGTTTTGTTCACATAAACTGAAGAGGAACAACACCTATGAAATTATGATTAATAGATTCTACGAGTAATTATTGTCCTACTAAGATTTTTAACAAATCAAATTACTGAAATGTATTTTATTTTGTCCGGCTGTTAAATAGACAAACTTTATTTTGTTAAGTTGTGAAATAATTATGAAGGTTCCGGTTTACTCCCTCGTCTTTTATAGCTAATAAATATAGATAGACATACATATAAGTTGTACATAAATTCCGACGCATTGCACAAATTGTATATGCCTGATTAAAATTAGGGTAATCCCACAAACTATCCTATTTTGTAATAACAGATACCGAACCCCCTGTTTCAGAAAAAATGCTGAATTTCATTCGGTTTTTCGCTAATGTAAAATTGTAAAATAAAATCCAAATGTCACATATTATACCTTGTGTTCGAACAGAATTTTCGCGATTTTCAACCTGCAGAAATTCTTTTCTTTAAAGAATATCAAGTTTGCATAAAATCATTCAGTATTTGTGAACAAATTTAATGGAATAGTGACGTCATAAACAAACCGATCCTATAGTTAAGGTCTTGATGTTCGCGAACAAAACCCACCTAATTAAAATTCGACAAATTTTAATCGATTTTTCGCGAACGCAGAATGGGTCAATTTCAATGGCACAACACTGTGTTACGAACAGTTTTACGCCGGATTGTGATTAATAAAAAAGCGTTCCATAGCAAGTTCTATACATATTAACAAATTTGGTGGAGTCACCTTAACTTTAATGGCGCATTAAAAGCATGAAAATTTAAAAATTTTATTAGCATAACTAAAAATAACTGTTATCCGAAATCAAAATTGTCAATTTAGAATTGACCGAGATTTAATTGCGCAGAAATCGAAATCGATCGACACTGCGTTCACTCGAAATGCATATTATATATTATTTTTCAGTTATTTTTGCCGCAGACTGTAGCGGCTCTCTGACAAATTATATACATCAATAATAATATTAATGAGATCACACAGCAGTGAATGATGGAGCCAACAAAAGAAATTGTACAATTATTGTTATTTGCGCTGACTTTTTTTCACATAATGCAACCGCACACTTACTGATTTGAACGGAACGATGAAAGACGATCTGTTGTTTTCTGAACAGGCAATTCACACTACAACGATTCATTAGACACTATATTGTTTAAAACCACACTGCTTTAAAACAATAATACCACTCCGATTTCAAAAACATGTTTGCATTCTCCGAAATATTTGCATGTTCCACATTTTTACAGAACTCGCCAGAAATGAGTGTCGTCTTTCAAACGAACGAACATTGAGCAAAAATCTAACAAAATTTTTATTTACTTTCGAACAAATTTAAAAAGCACTCAAAAATTTCGAACACGCCTCGAACAAAGTTTCGAACTTATAGAATTGACCTCGAACGAACCTCATTTCAGGCAAGTAATGTAGGTGGTACCAAGACGAAAAGTCTGTAACAGTATTGAAACCAACGCATTCGATCAAGCGCAGAATGCCGAAACGCATGGCTAAAACAGTGTATGCTATGTGAAACAAAACACTAGCACCATTTATTTGCATAATTCTTTCATGTGCGAAGCCGAACCGGTACGTTCGTAACATGCAGCTGCTTTCAGTACATATAAATGCCTTAAGAATTTTTAACTATTCTATACAATTGTACAGCGATGAAAAAGATGATAAAGTTAGCGAAAGCTGGTCGTAGGCGGCTTAAAAGCTACACGTCGTACTTCGTGGCAGATAAACCACGGGAAGAAGAAAAATCACCTAGTGATAGAGTAAATGACAAAATTCCGACCTACGGCGCTGCCAGATTCATGGAATGAAAGGTTTATAGGTTTGTGAACCTGCGGCGTGAGAGTCTGCGCAATATTTACCGCCTGCCACCGTGGAAACCGGTGGGCACTTGCAGGAAATGCGGTCATGGGTTGTCTGGAACCTGTGACATAGAAACTGGAAACCCGGCGCGAAACCAAACACGATTCTATCTCAAACCAGTTAAAACGATGCCACCGCGTTCTAGGCAGAGGACGCGCGTTCTCTCACTGGTGGATTTTCGTCGAATTTCTCGCGAGGATGATGCGTCGGACAAGCAAGATTAAAAATACCTATGACTAACAAAGAACAAGCTGAAAGTGGTCTGCCGGACCTTGCGCGCACTGCTCAAATTTGACTATGACGAACTATGGTGACCCTTTGTAGTCTCGTGCAGTCCACATCGCAGGTATACGGGGACAACTTACCCGGACAGCAGAGAGTAACTGGAATACCAGTTCTTGCAAAAATCGTGTTCCGGTTGCGGTTCTGGCAAAAACCATACCAGAACCGATATTCCGGTTAATAGATTTTGTTTAAATTTTCCACATTTTTCGCTTCATCTGTGGTCCAAACACGTTATTTATACACAATGATTTTTGTTCCAGCACAGCCAGATAAAAGAAAATATTAGCTCAGCAAATCCCCTTGGAAAAAGTAAGTAGGACACAACTTTTTTTCAGTAGGAACTTTCATCTGACTCTGCATGAGTTTCACAAAACAAAGCCAGGTGGATGTTTGTAACAACTTACTGTTTTAACCATTCAGAGAGCTGCGGTGTATTTTTGAATTGTAACACAAATTGCGTCAAGGACCAGCCAGTGGCCCACCAAAAAAACGGATATCTTGATCGATAAATATACATTATTAGTTTCCTCAGCTTCTTCAAAGTTCCGGCCAGGTTCTATGACGAACTGATCTAAACGGCAAGCCAGTGTTAATCAGGCGATGTTTAAATAGTATTGGTAGACTTCAATGCCAAAATTGGTCGCCGCATTGGAACAGAGCCGACGGTCGACAACTTCGAATTGGAAATTCGTACCGATAACATCATCGTTCGCCGAAATCAGCTTTCTATGACCTGCACAAACGAAGGTACGTGGTTTGTCCCTAAGTGGATGTATTGCACCACTGCCTAATCTCCAGGCGATGGAAGTGTGCGGTTACCAATAATTGCGAAGCTACTGCAGGAATACACTGCCAACCTATCATGCTCTAATGGCAGCTAGCGTCAAAATCAAACTTGCAACGAACCGAAATCTATATCACACGCAGCCGTAGGTAGATGCTCAAAGGCATTCCATACTGTCACTGAGCAACGACTTCCAAATTCGCTTCGACATCGTTAATACACGAACAGTTCAATGGTGTTGACAGGCCGTGGGAAACCATTACTAAGGTTATGCTGTCCGAGGCACAAATAACTGCAAAGCCTAGTGCCAAGAAAAATGTATGATGGATCACCAACGAAATGGAAATGCTTGGTAATTCCTCTAGGTACAGAAGTGCCTAGTCGTAGTCAAAATCGGCACTAAAGAAGTCCCTGGATGTCTCTTTGAAGCCAGGCAAAGAGTCTAGCTGCAACACACTCGCTGACTCTCTGGAACGGCATAGAATCATGGGTGACTCGAAGATTTACAACTAGTAAAGCAACTGTGGACACAGTCAACTGCAGTCAATGATATGATTAGGGATCCCGCAGGCCGAGTGATAACCAAGCTAGAGAAGCAGCTGAAGAGATGTCAACGAACACTTAATGTAGAGTATCCAAGAAACTTAATAATCTCTGTCGATAGATGGCTCGTATGATGCTGAAAATCATTCGCGACATCCGTTGACATAAAAAATTTAAAGGGCAGGCAGTCAGTGCGCAACAGAAATACCGCTAGATTAGTTGGAATTCTGTTGAAATGCAGTGGCAACTTAATATTAGAGGCATTACGACTGGTTGCGACAATATGGCATCAGAACAAAATTACGTAAAAATTCCTAAGCATTCACTAGTTTAAACAGCCGACTAATGTAACATTTCTTGACTTCACTGCAGCAATACATTCAATAGACAGAAGCAGTCTTTACAAAATTGTTGAAGGCGACTGTATGCCCTGTCAACTGCTTGACATAATAAAGCAATTTTACGCGTAGTTAAAAGCAGTGTAAACAGAACCCAAATCGGCCAATCGTTACCACTTGAGGTCATAACAGAGTTTTACCGATGTTATTGTATAACAACGCTAACTGGGTCCAAAATACATTCATCTTGGAGGCACCGGCGGACTCACTTTTAAAACAATGTCGTACCCAGCCTTCATAACCGATCTCAACAAGGCGGATATCGAACTGTTAGCAGTCTATAGCAGAAATGCAAGCGATGATGGCCTGTGCTAGAACTCCAGTCATGTGAGCCTTAAGGTAAACACAACAAAAACAAAGGTGCTGTCATGCTGCTGTCCCGCTACACCCACATCTCTGAGGGCTGGACAATCTTGGGGAACGTTGACGCATTTTGCAATCTAGGCACTACTGCAACTAATTTTGAGTGCTGCGACAATGACGTTTTAAATAGGACAGCGGTCGCCCATCTGCCTTCGCTAACCTAAAGAAACTGCGGCCAAATAATCTTGTCACCACAGTGACGAAGTTCTAAATCGTAGGTTCGAGCGTCATACCTGATCTCCCATAAGGTGCTGACACGTCGACCCAAAGTGTTCAACCCCAGCTAGAAACGTTCGAACAAATAGCCTGCACAAATAAATAGGTGTCACGCGACTCTGTCAACCTCCACACTATATGGCTTGGCCAACCGAAATTTCAGCATTGCGTTAACAATTTACAGCCCTGAGTCTGCGACGGCTGTGCCACACACTGACAATGGCTGCTACCCGGCTAACAAAAAGATATTGTTGGTTTGCGCACCACCGAAATGGAGAAGAGCATGGAGACGTGTCGAGCAACCTAGAAGCGGGAAGTGCTGGCGGAGATGGAACCGTTATTCAGAGACATCCCATAGAGACGCTGGCGACAAGAGCCTATGTAGGTTTTGATCAAAGACGTAATGGATCGTCTTTAACGGGGATCGCGAATCGAACTGGTTCTGGACCCCTAGTACCATTTGAATCCCTAAGAGACGGATACAAAATTTTATTCCGTGCAGGTGATAGTAACACATTAATTCCACTTACCAAAATATATAATAAAACTTCAAACGTTCTTATAATCCTGAAAATATTTCAAATCATATTTTGACTTTCGTTGCTAATAGTAAAGTAATTTTTTACTATTACAGTAATTTTTGTAATTATTTTTCCACGAATTCCAAAAAAAAACATCAGTTAATATTCAACGACTTGCGGATGTATGCCTGTTTCTAGTGGATTACACGAAAACGAAATAAAAGTTAACCTATCATATAACATGACTCATAATAGTATCTGTAAATTCTGAACCTCGAAGTACTAGTAACTCGCAAAACAAGATTAAACGGTGCGAGTGTGGCTATTCTGCGCTTATTAACAATTTTGTTGTTCCAAGTTTACGTCCCTAGGGTCGCTTAAAGCCCTATGATAGCTATTATGCACCGGCAATACTTTAGAGACAACGTTACGGTCATTTTGGTCATATAACGGAACCGAAGAACTCTATTTCATCTTCCAATGACCAAGAAATGTTTTGATATTTTTAAATCGCAAATAAAAAAATTGTTATTTGAAAGATCATTTTTACGTATTACGACTTTAATACCTGCCTTATTTGATGCATACCACGAAATACAATTGCTTTTGTCATGTTTAGCAACCCCAAAACCAATAGGCACGTTTGATTGACCTACATGTATCTATATTAGAAAAGTGGAGAAATTTGACTGCCAAAATTTATCCAATTTTGCTCCAAAAAGGTCCAGCGGGTTTAAAAACACGGTCAATATGAACCAACTTATTTAACCAGCTAAATAACCTTATAATCCCATTGTTCACATCGATTTAAACTTTAACGGTGTGATAATTGAACAGATCCGACAATAGTATCCTTTGCATCACCAACTCTAATTCTTATAAACCCAGATCAAACCTCTGAGTTGCAATGCAATTAATTAATTAATTAATGAATCCTATTAATTTACTCAAACACATAGGCCTACTATTAATAAAAATTGTTGCTGAGCACCTAAGAACCTTTGCCTAGCTTCACCCCATTTTTGACATCTGAAGACAAAGTGTTAACACGTTTCAGCCTCCTGACGACCATATGCACAGACACTACTTTCTCTCATCCCGAACAAGAAAAAACTTGCTTGGTAAAAGTTTTGAATTTTTCACTTTGTGGAGGTATTTTTAAGTCTTGACTCATAGCTCAAAAACGCCTGCTCTGACAAAAAATGCATAACAAAAAGTTGCAGCTCTTGATGATATGATGCTATAGTCTCCATTTTCGCTACGACGCCTCTATATTAACATATAGATCGCGAAACAGATACCCAGATGGCCAAAATTAAAAATGCGACCCTTAATCCTGTGGGCCCATTTTGACCCAGAAGATGTGGTCGGCGGGTTTAGCGTCTATTGAAAGGGCACAAATAGACTGAATTTGTGATCAACTAAAATTTAGTGAAGATCCATCCATCCGGTAATGAGTTATGATCTCCAAAGATTTAAAAAACTTTTTATGATTCTTGCAGCTAGCAAAGCAACTTGTGGAAACTCCGATCGCGTCATTCGCTCCGTTTCAACACAGTACAGTATTTTTCAAAGTAGTAACAGGGAAACTACAAATAGTACAGTACACAATGTGTGTTGTTGCTCGATAGCAAACGTCCGCTTAATGGTGTTCGAAAAATTTCAGATTTTGTTCAAAAGGTGTTCGAGATATGCAGGCTAGAACGAGTAGGTAAACTTTGTTCGATTTCTGTTTGATGTTTATTCATTCGAAACGACACAGCCATTACTGGCGACGAGTACTCAAGTTTGTTGTCATTAACAAATTTTGAAGTCTGGTAAATACTGCTTTGTACAATTCGGGTGCAATAATACAGAAATTTCTCTAAATTTATGACCATATAGATACACTTCCGTAACAACACTTACAAATGACGTGAAACAACCATCAGGTTTTGGAGTTTTCGCGTCTGATACTACACCCGAAGGTGTTCCACCTAAAATTGATAATTTCGTAGTTTGGAAGTTGTCCTACTATATCAGGTTCCTCCGTAGAATTTCGACCAATATTGTATTAAAATTCGAGGGAACATCCTTTTCTCTACGTTAATCTTTGATCGTTAGGTACAAGCTTCGGTCAACCTTTTCCCAATGAATATATTCTAGCACAAAATTTAATCCACATGACAATTTTCGCTACATATACACCATACTTACCGCAACAAAAAAATTGTAATAAATAACAAAGTTTATGTCAAATTTAACAGTCTGTATTAGACAAAATTTTAACAAGCCAATATTAAGGTTTATAATAAACCTACCACCGTTGGACTTTGCATGGGATCCCAACAACGATTCTATATCAGCTAAGTGTTCCGCTGCAGCACTTTCCAACAATAATAACTTGTTTTCCTTCGCTTTGACGACTGAAGCTTCATAAATAACAAAAAGCTTTTACAAATAATGCACTATTTGATTATGCTAAAAATAGCTACTGAATCTGTTTAACATGCTACAAGATAAACTGCGTGGAACTGAGACAACAAAACATACAAGACATCAGAAAACGAAACCAATAAATCAAAGCCCACGTTTTGACCATTTGTTTCCGGAACCTTGCGTTCAAACGTAACTGTAGCTATGGAAAGAAAGAAAAAACACATCGTCCGCGAACAGTTTGCGAGAAACTTAGCATCTGTTCAATCGTCTCTAGCTAATTTTTTTCGGAAATCGATCCCGAACCATTCGCTTTTATTTATATCCGCGACAGTAGGGAACATGACTTTTCCAGCTCGTGACATAGGCAAAAATTGCATAACGTAAAGGTTAACCTAGATGATTACGATTCTGTTTCAGGTATATTATTGCAATTTTTCTATCCGATACCTCTGGCAAGAATACCTCTATAACCAACATTGTTGGGGCACCAGGAATGATCAAAATGAAGGTATCCACTTCCCGAGAACATAGTTTTGGACATAGTTGTTTTTGTACTTAATCCAATGCGCTCGGTCCTCCACCATCGGTTGGATCCCCCTCATGAACCAGTTGTCGCCATTGACCCCGATCGCATACTGTGTCACGGATGTTTTCCCGGAAGCTTCTTGTCCATACTGCAGCTCCGTATGCCTGCTTCAACTGGATGAGGTCGGATTCGACTAGGGATAACCACGTTTTCTTAGGCGCGTTACGAGTACACATCCAGCTAGCGGGCATAGGAAGATCCAGGAGCACAGCCGGTCCGGAGGCATGCGAGCAAGGCAACGGAGGCGATACGATCGCAAGATGTTGGCGATGATGGGTTGATTACAGCACCGCTCGCGTATCACGGAGTTGGTCATGCGGTCAAGGCGGCTGACATAAAGGATGGGCCGTAGGCAGCTCATCTGGAACGTCTCAAGCTTGGCGATGTTGGCGGCAAGCGGACTCCAGGTTTCACACCCGTAAAGAAGTATTAGAATCACACTTGCATTATAGATTATCATTTTAATATTGATAGGAACCCGCCGGGTTTGCCACAAGCGGGTGCGAAGCCGTTGAAAGGTGGCACTGGCTTTCCCAATTCTACAGTTAATGTCTTCTGCCGGGGCGATAGTAGAGGCACTGATTATAGACCCGAGATAGCACAAAGAGTCAATCGTCTCGATGGCCTCCACGTACACACGCATGGTAGGGGCACCGCAACGGTTGGTCAAGGACTTCGTCTTGGCTGGTTTGGTTTTGAGACCCACGCTTTCGGTATTTAGGGCTAACCGGACTAAGAGATCCTGCATAGGTGTTTCATCCGGTTGGAGCAACGCTATATCGTCAGCGTAATCGAGGTTTGCGACCAGGCAACCATCTCCAGCTGTAATTCCGTCGGCATCATCGACAATAGATGTTCTAAGCAGCCAATCGAGCACGAAATTTAATAGGACTGGGGACAGAATACATCCCAGACGGACACCGGAGCTGACTGAAAAGCTGGGTGACAGACCGTCTTGGGTACGCACGCAGGACTCCGATCCTGAGTAGAGGCCCTCGAGAATTTTGACGAAGAGATCAGGTACACCACAGTGCCGCAGTGTGTCCCACATTGAGTCTCTATGCACGCTGTCGAAGGCTGCTGCAATGTCGATGAAGCACACGACGAAGGGCTTTCCACTGAAAAGCTGGGTGACAGACCGTCTTGGGTATGCACGCAGGACTCCGATCCTGAGTAGAGGCCCTCGAGAATATTGACGAAGAGATCAGGCACACCACAGTGCCGCAGTATGTCCCACACTGAGTCTGTATGCACGCTGTCGAAGGCTGTTGCAATGTCGATGAAGCACACGACGAAGGGCTTTCCATACCGGATTCAACGCTCGAGGATCTGACGGAGTGCAAAGATCTGGTCAACATGCAAAAATCAAGGTCAATAGTTAGACAATCATTGGAGCATAGCTAACACACAGCTAGGTGCACAATTCCATTCTATTACGCGTTGAGTATAAAATTGCGAAAATCCATCGATGAAGTGCATAGTTATATGTGCGTGACACGAACTAAAGAAAATTTTTCTGCAATTCACAAACTTTGTCTGCTACGTTTCAATCTTATACTTGCCCAGCTCCTTATTCAAACCAAAGATAATGAAACTACGTTGTCTTCAAATATGTGTGAGATTATATTCCACCGACCGCGACACCTTTTTATTATTCTCAACGAATAATTCTTACATTTCATGCGATACAATTTGACACTGTCGGTTTGTGAATGTCATATCTATAGTCACGGGCATAAGTAAGTGCACAAAAAACGAACGCAACAACGTTCGTTTATAAACGACATTATAGCGTGCGTTTGCGTTTACGTTCGTTCATAAACGAACGCAAAAACATTCGTGCACAAAGATATAATATTTGTATATATTTACGCTTGTTTCGAAACGAATGCTATACGTTCGTTTGCGTTTCGCGTTCGTTTTTATGCACTTTTTTTGTGTGTGATTGTACAAATGACTAAGGCGACAACAGCGATATTACGCTATTTTTAGCATGTGGCTTCAATCATTTTGAAATTTGACCCGAAACCATTCCCTCTCTCGCCCCATCTCAATTTCTAGTTGGCACTGCATACATATAGTATAAATAAAAGTTACAATTCTTATGTCTGCCTAAACGTGGCACTAGGGGAAGCATTTATCCAACAACTCACGTTCAGTCAGCTGTTTTCGTATTAGCATTAAATCATGGTCGACTACAGATAGCTGCTGTATTTGCTCTTCGGCATTTTTCAGCATTTTTTCAACGTGCGGCAATGATTTCTCGAAATATCGAACTTTCTCATTCGTTTCCCATAAAGCTTTAACGAAAAGGAAATAATATAGAACCAAAAAACAAGACAATTTATGGTAAATTTAGTTCGTCGTTAACAAATTCTTTAACATCTTTCTCCATCTTTAACAAACCGCACTAACCACGTAATTTTGTATTTTTATTGCACTAATAAAACTTCAATGACGAAGCTATAAAATGTTACTGACAGCCGTTATTCAAAACACACACAACACTGTTACATTCGACACACAGCAACCAATCACCAATTTACATGTTAAATTAAAAATATTCAACAGCGAGATTCACTTGTATGTACACAAAGCACTACATCACGCTAATTTAAGAGCATGTATTTCGCCAATAAATTGGTCATTTTATTTAGACTATGAACAAAAACCGTTGGTAATTTTTTTCAAGAATTGCTCGCTATGTATGTGCTTTCATACTTTTGACCATGACTGTGAAACTGTTAAACAAGATTGGTTTCGTGATTTACGGTAACTGCTTCAACAATTTAAATCAATACTGCTACTACTGCGTTTCACACAAGCCGATGATAAAGCTGTATTTGAAAACACTATAATGGTAACGGCGCTATAAACAGAGATTTGCGGGGTGATTTACAATATTACTGCTAGAACTAATTTCATAATTTTAACCATATTACTACTTCCGAGTGAAACTGATAATAAATCTAAAATACTATCAAGGTAATGGCGCTACAAAGCGAGATTTACCTATATAATGATTCCAAATTACTGCTTCACACGTTCTTGCTTTCTATTACCACTTCCGGGGTTACAAAGGTTAAATTTGCAAATGTTATCAATTCACGGCACTACAAAAAGATGTTTGCCTAGTAATTTGAATTTTCAAGTTATATACTGCTTTAACGATTTTTTTCAATATTACTACTGCCGGATTAGACACAATAGGATTAGTGTATATAACGACTTATCGGGGCTGGGAAGATAGCAGTGGTACGCACAATATTTATGAGGCTGTTAACAACCCCGCAATACACAATACCCAGCACCTAAATCTAATTTATTGAACGGTTAGCGAAAAAATCGAGAACGAATCGTGTGATTTATTAATAACTGACTACAACTATTACATTCTCAACGCATCCACAGTAAAAGTAAGTCAAGTAGTTTACCTTAAAATTAACTAATCGTTTTACAATATCATCAAAACCTATTACATTGCATACAAATATGGAAACAAAATGGTGGTTAAACAAATATAAAATTTTCTCAAATCGTTCGCCAAAAAATGTGCTTTCACTCTGAGCGTACTTGTAGAGCAGTTAACAATTGATTGCGCTCTCGGTAACCTTTTGATACTTTCCGGCGAAATTTATAGCGAACGAAAAAGCCAGATATTTACGCGTAGCAAACTGATTTCAAGCTCAGCAAATTCGAATAATTACTTGATTCTAGTATCTCGCTACTATAACATTAACATTTCTCGGAATCACATTTTTTACTAAAATTTTATTTTTTCTGACCCAGGTATGAACTTGTCATATAATCACTTCAATTTTGTAATAATGCCGAATTATTTGCTATATGCGCATCAATAAAATACATAACCACCTACCTATGTTTTGCTCTTTCCGATACTGGTACTTAGACAGCGCCTTGTCTAATCTAAGCGAAATGAGTTCTAAAATAATAAATACAATTAGTGAAACGAAAAGGCGAAGAATACAATGATTTAATAGACTCAAATATAATGCCTGTGTTACTATTACAGCCGTTTTCGTTCTTCGCTCTCCTGAGTTGGTCAAGCCATTGGTTGAATTGGGGCTTAGTCGGTGCTGCCATGGGTCCATACATTCAGGATCCAACGTCCAGAATTTGATGTTGGTAAGGACGAAAACACAGACGACTACTACTCCCCACAGGCATAGTTTTGTTATGCAGTGTTTATACAATAAACTGATCGGTTGAACTATACATATGGGTCATTTCACGAAACCATGTACTTTTGAAACACCACTTTTTGAAGCCAACATGAAAGGTTTTCGAATGTACAGTGTCTAGACCCCTTCCGATGTAAAAAACCCTGAATTTTTCGAATATCGATGTCTCTATGCAAAACGAGCTACCTGAAACCTGCTACAGGGGTTGGAAAGGGCCCATGGGGGGCAAATTTTAATCCGAAATAAGTCATTATTCTGTAGGTTGACGGAGTGACATGCGAACCATGGTCTGTTTTTATGCAATTCGGACCAAAATGGCCCTCGTCAAGCCATTTGGAGCACTTGCGACTTAAAATTGCTGCTGCTAGGGCATTCTTGTGGTTAAAAATCGACCAATTTAATACAAGCCTGTCGCAGAAGTTTTTCTAGCGCAACGGAGACAGCACCTACAGATACCATTTTATGCTCACAAACCAACCATGAGCGGGGGACGTCTGAGAAAAAATTTCAGGCAGATCCTTAGGCCTTGTAAAAAATGGCACCCCGATATGTTGAGTCGGGGGGCTACACCTCAGGTCGGGGGGCTACAGCTTCTTACAACATGCAACGCGCCAAACTTTAGCTACTTCTATACATTCTAGATGTAAGCTGGTGTAAAACAAATACAATTGATCTATGACTAGCTTACATTTAAGTGATGATACCAAGGACAATGCGTGTAATGGATGTGCGGGCAGGCAGAAGGGTTCCCTAGCTGCCCAGTTATCAGCACGGCCCCATATCATAGTGCAATGATGATGAACTTATATACTAATATGATTCTTGCGACCTTCGATTACTTTTATTATACATGCGGTCAGTGGGGGGGCTACATTTTCATTAAAAATTTTTAATAGATGGGTCGATTCTAGTGGGGCTTTACTATGTTTATATCCGGCTTATTGTAAGACTGTATGCTAAATTTGGCTTTTTTAAATTTAAGTTTGGTCAGGTCGGGGGGCTACATTTTGCATACCCCATTTTTGACATTTTATGACCATCGACCTCATAATGAAATAACACATGGACAGACGCTGATATTCTTTTTTCAATAACACCTGTACTGATTACGATTACCGTTATATAGCATTTTTGGCGCTAGTGCACTTTGACGTTATTTACCAGCGTCTGAAAGCTGCCAGATTTGACCTTGGTCGGGGGGCTACATGTCACGAAAAAAAATTTTCGGAAGCTTGAAGTCAGCTTCAGTGTCGATGTTTACTCCCAAGTTTTTCCGGAAAAATTAGCAAATACCAATGGATCACAGTGAAATGAAAAACACACATATGTATCACGTGCTAGCGATACGGCGAACGTTTATATTGGGACATGTGTTTTTGGCTTCATTTGGCCAACCCGGGTTGAGGGCCTCTGGCTCCTGCTATGTTTGGGGTACAGAGGTCCACCATACCTCGTTATGACCGTCGGATATGCTATTACTACATCTCACAGCGACATTAAATTTCCTTACAAAAGACTGGTGGTATGGGCCAAAAAGTGCCAATGTAGCCCGCCCCCCGACTAAAATGACATGGTTTCGTGAAATGACCCATATCCAAGGTCCGTCGGCATAGGGGTGTCAATGACTTTAGCAGGAGTTTTCAAGCAATGTCAAAACTGCATATAATTGCTAATATGTTCGGATTCTTCGCACGCGGAGGTGTGAAGTCTCAGAAGAAGCGCGGCAAATATAGCGTAGACTGGTACGACTGTTAGGGTTGAGTGACATCCAACACAATTAGATTCACTTCCCGCCGGCATTGAGTTCTCCCGATTTAAAACGATTTGCTCGTTGAAAGGACGTCTTTATTAGGCCGTGGCTGAACGAGTTTGAACAAAATAAATTTGGTGCCCGAAAAGCTACAAATCGAGCTTTATGTTGAATTACAGTATATGGATACTACTTAACATGTGACCAGCGAAATGGACAGTCTGATGCACACCAACATTTCCACGGATTTCGTTGTGAAATGGTGCAATAGACCATTTTACGTGCTAGTATTTCAAGTGGTGAGCAGTATTACAATCTATATAAATACTAATGACAACAAACCGGCACCATTCGAAAGTCGAGGTAAAATTATAGTATCGCTACATTTTCATCGTCGTCGCCTTATACTTTAATATCTATTCGCTATATAAACAGCAAATATTATAACAACGGCAAAAGACATCGTTTTCCGTTGCCCGGTTTCAACGGCGTATTTATTAAGAAGGACCCGCTGTATTTAAAACAATATTTACGACACTTTGACGACTCATTATACTGGTTGTTCATCCTGTTGCACCGGCTGTGTTCAGAGCAGTGTCAAGTGGTTGTCGCAAGAAAGAAGAAAACGGCTGCTGTGCGAGGCAAAAATACGGCTCAACAAACAGGAAGTGGTCGTCGTCGATTCAAATAAAAGCGTGCCGAGATATGAATTCGTGGTGTGCTTTCAAATGTAACGACGTAATATACTAAAGCCAGTAGCCGGTTCAGCCAAATTATACAAATGATTTGCCGTCTTCGTTCTTTGCTTCTTTCGACGGCAATAATTTGTAAGGTTATGCAATGTCTCATAGTGTGCTAACACCTGAATTTGCTTGAATGACGAATGAATAGATACAAATTCTACATGTAATGCGTTACTTGATAACGCGGAATATGGATATATTTTAGATGTAAATCTAAATTACCGTCACCAGCTGCATGATATGCACAACCGCTACCCAGTTGCACCTGAGCACATTGTAGTGCAACACAAATCATCAGCTATCAGCCTATTCAACAGAACTAAAACAACGACTTGGAACAAATGTATCACGTCAGCGCAAATTGATATCAAATCTCTACGATAAGAACAAGTACATTGTACACTACAAAAACGTAAAGCTATATGAGTCTAGGTATTCAACCTCATGGTATGAAATTTAAACAAGGAAATTTTTTCTGAAAAATTATAATATGTGATTTTACATAGTAAGGACCCTAATACTCGCCGTATTTGATGCATATCACGCAAATACGATCAGTTTTATCGTGATTAGCAACCCGGAAAATTTATAGGCACGTTCAATTGACCTAAGTACATCTGTACTGGAAAAGTGGTGAATTTACTATTTTTGGTGCCAAAATTTTCCAATTTTTGCTCCAGCACTGTCAAACACTGTTAATTGAGCGGAGCGACGTCGACGAGCGAAGCGAGGCGATCGAGCGAAGCGTTTTTATTTTCTGTCTGGGAGCAAAAAGTCGATGTCCGTTCGTCTTTAATGGATCTCAAGAACCACTGAACCTGTTTCAAAAAACTTTTTTTGTTTGAAAGCTTATCATGTGAGGATGTGCACCTGATATTTTAGAAGTTTGGCAACTTGCCAATTTTATCATTAATTAAGCTAATTAGCTAATTAACCCCCTAATTAAGCTCATAACAGCTTAATTATTGATCGTAGAGTCGTTTTAACGGCATATACGTGGAGTTTTCCATGGGGAAATAAGAAAATAGATGCATTGTACATACAGGAATAGTATAGTACAAATGTTATAGGCAAAATTATTTTCAGACTCCGTGTCCTATGATTTCATTGCTGTGCTTCAATTACCATTCATCACCATGCTGTATAAGTCACGTGCCTTCCTTTGTCTTGCTTTTCGTTCGAAAAAAGAAAAAAAGAAAAAACTATTCTTTCATTTACTCATTGTTGTCTAAGTAATAATATATTCCCAAGACAAGCGTCGCTCCGCTCAAAAAATGTAGTTCCACTACGACTGGTATTACAGCCAATATGGTGTTAAAACAAAGCAACCAACATGTCTAACGGGTTAAACCTTATAATCACATGGTTCACCCCCAACAAGCAAAAAAACTTGCTTTTGTAAAAATTTAGAAATCTCAGTTTTTGGTGGTAGTTTTTAAACTTTGGCTCATAGGTCGAAAACAGCAGCTTTGACAAAAATACAAACACTAAGTTGTAGCCCTCTATGGGAGATTCTGCAAGATGGTCTCCGTTTTTTCTTCTCAAGCCTTCATCTTGATATATAGGTCGCGAAAAATAGCCAAATTTAAAAGAACGCGACCCGGATGGGCAAATTTGAAAAGACGGGCAAAATTTTTTTACGATTTTTGCCTCTAACAAAGCAATTTGAGGAAACTCCACTCGTTTCGCTCGCTCCGTTTCAACAACAATTTTATCCGATAGTTCTACTGAAGCTTCATTTAGACCATAGTCCCAATCAAAACAAAAGATTAAATCTAAATATATAATGTACTATGAAATCACAGCTATATCTGTTCAGTCATTTGAAAAGTGCACGAATCTCCTTATATGGCTATTCCTGAAAGATCAATTATATACTACTAATACATTATTAACATAATAGTGCACAAACATTCATATACAATATATACATACCAAATATGTTATGTATAATAATTATAAAACTGAATAAAATGACGGCTATGCACAAGATAATGGTTTTTATGAACTGATTCAGGTAAATTCGCTATGCACATCTAATGAAATTAGTAATCTTGTTAGGAAAATAATTCACGGTCAACAACAGATAAGTCGAAATTTGTCTATTAACTTGTTCTAAGATTATACCTGGTCAAGACTGGGCTCCTCCCGGGAAAATGTTTTATCATATATATTTGATTAATATATATAGTAGAACAACTTAGACTGACTATAAATGTTTCTGTTTATTTGCAGCAAGGCAGAGTGCTATATTAAAGTTTGACTGTTTGGGAAACTGCGCTCATACCCCGACATATTTATTTTTCATTTTTTTTGTTTTACTGAACTAAAGTTCGTCTGTACGCGGTCACATATATATACATTATTTTCATCCTCCGATTTTTGCTTACTTTGCCCATCGATTAATGTTATAGTGTTTTAACTGGTTAAGACCCAGTGGCTCATTTGGTAGAGCGCTGAACTATCGGTCGTTGGATAGTGTGTTGGAATCCATGCCATGGTGGCACATCATTCGATTCTTCCGGGGGCGGTAAACTGAGTAGTATACGTGCAAAAAAGACCCACTGCAAAGGCTCCACTTATGGCTTTGGCTACAGTAACCACTCTACATCTCGTAAAGACGAAAAGTTGGGAAACATAGATCCGCACCACTCACTATTTACAGCGGGCATGTTCACTCCACTTAATTTTATGGTAACTGCGTAGTTAATCGCTTGCCGAAGAGAAGCGGAGCTAGTGCAGCATTTGGGCATGATTATTATTGCAAAGTTCCTTATTCAGTTTTCTTAACCCCCTTTACGATTTCCGCGATTATAAAAATAGTGATGCGCAAAAAATCCGGACACAATTTCATATCCGGATATTATCCACGGCGTCGCGATATTCGTATATTCTGCCATTGCATCCGGTAAGTAGTTCCAATTTTTTTACTGCTAGATAAGCCAAAAGCCTTTGAATTGAAGATGCCGAGAGTACATAGTTAACAGATAATGTTTTCCTATGAGCATTTGAGGAGAGATTTTGCGGTTGGATCAACATTTATTGTGGGTTTAGGCGATCAATTATTTAGTTTATATATATTTGTCTTACATCAACAAGATGAAGACATCGTCTCAGCTTAAAGTTTAGTTGGAAACCAAACAGTTGTAATTTTCAAAAATACTTCCGTTTTTCCTTATCTTTTTACAGTAAACCAATTTATGATACATTACATACTACAGTATAAATGTGATTACGCTCAGATTTAGAATAATAATAGTGTGCCGTTATAAGTTTTTGGATGATTTTTAATCTGGGTCATTTCACGAAACCATGTAATGTTAAACACTTTTTGAAGCCAAAATGAAACGTTTTCGAATGTATATATAGTGTTTAGACCCTTTCAACGTAAAAAACCTTGAATTTTTCGAATATAGATGTCTCTATACAAAACGAACTTTCTGAAACCTGTTACAGGGGTCGCAAAGAGCCCCCTGGGGTTCAAATTTTAATCCGAAATAAGTCTTTGTTCTATAGGTTGACGCAGCGACACATGAACTATGGTCTGTTTGTATGCAAGCCGGACAAAAAGTGTCGCGGTCAAGCCATTTGGAGGACATGTGGCCTATAATTGGTACCGTTAGAGACCTTTTGAGATTAAAAATGATCAATTTAGAACAAGCGTGTCGCGGAAGTTTTTCTAGCGCAACGGATACAGCACATACAGATACCATTTTATGCTCACAAACCAACTTACTATGAGTGGGAGATGTCCGACAAAAAATTTCAGGCAGATCCATAGGTCTTATAAAAATTGACACCCCGATATGTGTAAGTCGGGGGGGGCTACACCTAAAGTCGGGGGGCAACACATCAGGTCGGGGGGCTACACCTGAAGTCGGGAGGCTACACCTTAAGTTGGGTGAAGACCTACACCTTTCTACAACATATAACGCGTAAAACCTTAACTACTTCTAGAGGTTCTGGATTTGGATTTGGTCGGGGAGGCTACACATCAGGTCGCGGGAGTACATTTTCATTAAAAAATTTTAATACATGGCCCGATTCTAGTGGGGAGTTGCTATATTTCTATCCAGCCTATTGTAAGACTGTATGCTAAATTTGGTTATTTAAACTGCATTTTCGTAAGGGCGGGGGGCGTGGGCTACATTTTGCATACCTCATTTTTGGCACTTTGTGACCTTCGGCCTCATAACTAAGCAACACATAGACATACGCTCACTTTCTTTTTTCACTGAAACCAGTACCGACTACGATTATCGTTATATAGAATTATTGGCGCTAGTGCACTTTGACATTATTTACCAGCGTATGCGAGTTGTGAGATTTGACCTAGGTCGGGGGGGGGGGGGGAGGGGGGCTATATGTCACGAAAAAAAATTTCAGAAGCTTGGCGTCAGCTATGTTTACCCCAAGTTTTTTCGGAAAAATTAGCAAATATCAAACGATCACAGTGAAATGAAAAACACACATATGTATCATGTGCCGGCGATACCGCGAACGCTTACAGTGGGACATGTGTTTTTGGCTTCATTTGGCCCATCCGATTTGTGGACCAATAGCTCCTGCTATGTTAGGGGCACAGAAGTCTACCATACCTTATAATGACCGTCGGACAGCATATTACTACACCACACAGCGCAATCAAATTTCCTTTCAAAAGACTGGTTGTATGGGTCAAAAAGTGCCGATGTACCCCCCCCCCCGACCAAATTACATGGCTTCGTGAAATGACCCATCTATAATATAGATTATATTATAATCACATAACCTGTCGAATTTTCGCATTTTCGAACTTACAATATTTTGAGACTCAGATTTTTAATTCTCAGTTGAGTGTTTGACTATCTATATTTCTGAATATGACTTTAGGCGTTGCAGATTGTTGAAAGGAAGCTAATGCAGTTTTCATTGAGGGTGCTGTCCGGGAAAATCGTGAAAATCTTCTGTCTGTCAATGTAACTTATAATTCATCGTTCTTTGAGTGGACGGTTTTCTACAAAATTATTGTTCGATTGAAAATGTAATGACAATGTGCCCTGTAGTTGAACTCTAAAAGCTCCGACCCCTTCTTTTCCGGTCAAAATGGCAAAAATTAAAGGTCCTTCGCTAAATCTGGAAACACGGGTTACAGGTTTTCGCAGCTTATATCTCGCCACACAGGCTTCCAGAAACTACTGACCAGAATCAGCTCATGGTGATCTAGAGTTTTGCCCAAGATGACTTTTTATGGGACCAGTGCCTGTGGCACTTTAGACTTTGACGAACTCCATTTCCCGAATGTTGTCTGTCTATCGCATCGAGAACGGTTTATATACATTTTTAGCGCGCTAAATATGGTGGTCTGGTTATCTAGAGTGCAGAAAGAATATTTCATGCCTTTCTGGTAGTTTTCAAGTGGTTTAGGATCGGGAAACTAGATTCATTTGTCTTCAGTGGGTTGGTTGGATATATATTGCTTTCAAAACTATGCGTAGTCTAAACAAAAAATTAATATATCATGAATATTCAGGAAATAGTAGCTTTTGAATGATGCCTTGCAGAGTTGTATATTGTCCTGAAAATTTTTAAATTCAAGCTATAAACTGTTCAGGTGCCGAAAATGTGGAGTTTTTACCCGAAATTGGGTATATCTATCAACGGCTGCTTGGACCTTACTTGGAAGTTGGTGCATTCGGGTAATCCCACATCTCTGGTTTTCAGTTGGTTCTGGCGGTTCTCTAGCACCCTCATACAATTCCAAGATACCAAAATTTCCATTTTTAGTCTGAATATATTAGCGTTAACTATAAATTGAAATAGTGACCACTATTAATTTATAATTGTTCACTAATATAAACTTAATTGTGGAAATTAGTGTAAGCCTTTACCGTAAATATCGGTGCAAAAGCATCTTATCAAAATAACACTGTTTGCTTATATATTAAATCTTTATCATAAAATATCGTTGAAGTAGTGCATGACAAAGTCTACCGCACATGTTTTGAAGTTAGAGTTGCAACTTTTCAAAATTAATACTCGGGCCTTGCAAAATAGAATAACGGAATACGCAGATAAATATACATACATATATACATATATATGTATATATACATATATATATATATATATATATATATATATATATATATATATATATATTATTGTTTTATACATATACATGTTATATATAACAATATGGCTGGTAATGTATAATAGCTCGAAATTTCACGTATTCCATAACGACCATTTTACAGATTGCCTTATCGATATTGGCGCATTGCTGCGGTGTCAACTGAAACAGTTGATTTAAACACTTAACCAAAACGTGCACTCTGCATTGTTTAGATGTATGTGTTTGACGTTTAACGTACCTTCTAATAGTCCAATATCTTATACTAGTTCTACTTCTCTGATACGTAGATAGGACTGGCTCTAATGTAAGCTTGAAGGTACCCATAAAATTAATGGTACGAATTCCCCCTCGAGTTTTAAAGTGGTTGGTCTATTCTATTATGTAGTAATTTAAAATCAAGTGAAAGTCATTTAACTTGAATCCTCTGTAATAATAATAATAATTGGGAAAGTTTTCTCGTCAACATGGTGAATTTGTGTCACCTTTACGTGAAAATATACTTCAACAAACTTCGTATATGGCACATATAAAAATTTACGGCCACATTTGTACACTTCCTGCGCCATCGTTGGAACAGCGAGCGAGCATAAAAGTTTGAAAATTAACTTTCTTTGACAAGATTCTCAACTAGAATGGAGAATCCTTAGAGTTATTAGCGGCTATTGCATTTTCCAACATACCCATCGCTTGTGTGAACACAATATAATTTCACATTATAACCAGTCATCACATGGTTCTTTTTCGCGAGCAAAACTATTAGTGAATATAATATATGTCTCCAGCAGGGACTAACCGAAATTCTGGTTCTGGCGAAAATCGTGTTCCGGTAAAGGGCAAAAACCATACCGGAACCGGAATTCCGGTTTAAAAATTTTCCACATTTTTGCTTCATCTGTGATTCAAATATATGTAATATATATTATACAACGATCAAGCCTCAATACAACCAAGCAAAAGAAAAGACTAACTAAGCAATTTGCCATGTGAATCGTAACTAGGGTACACAATTTTAGTAGGAATTTTTCATAATATCCTACAGGAGTTTTTAACAAATCAAAGCCTTGTCGATGCTTGTAGCAGCTATTTTACACATTCAGAAGTCTGCGCGGGGTACGTTCAAATTAAACCGGTCGAACCCGGTAACAGAGTATCGCTTACGTAGAAGTACTACGCGTGTGCTTGGCTAATATAATTTGCGTCAAGCACCAGCCAGTGTTTGTAAACTTTGTAAATCAGTCTAAATTGAAGTAAAGTAACGTTATCTGCAACGCAGACAGAAACTACTTTCTTGGCAATGAACTGTGTTTATTGAAACTGTGCGAGCAGCATCACAGTTTGTCTCACTTAAAGCATTATGATTAGAAAGTTATCATCATTATCATCTGACTGGTATATACTGTTTGTCCAACGCTAGCTGAAACAGTGTCTCTGACCACTGATCAGAAAATTACCTTCTAATATTTTCTCTTAGAACCATAAAAACCAATAATATCAAGTTTCCTACAAAACAACATGTAACACGTATGTGTAGTAAAGGGAGGCGACTAGAGACAGAGCGAAAGTGTTTATTCTACGCTCCATGTGTTGTAAGCACATTAAATTTGACTCAGTATACGCAAGGGTGTATAATAAAAGACATTTTTGCTTTGGGTGTTCAAAAGCCAACATATTGATTGATAAATAAACATTATTAGCTTTCTCAGTCTCCTTAAAATTTCAGAAAGGCCATAATGCCATCGCAATACATTACGTTTAATGCAAGTTATTTTAATGCATTTTAAATCCACTGTATTTTGATTTCTTCCGTTATCTGTTTACTATAAAATTTCGAAGACCAGGATCCCGTTCCGCATCCGGTTTAAATTGACGGTTCCGGTTGCTGGTCGCGGTTCTTCCGGTTGTTCCCTGGTCTCCAGATATGAAATCAAGCGAGCTAGAAGCAGAGTGTTGTGAATTAAAATTAAACATTAAATCGGCAGCGCAGACGAGGAGGTTAACCAAAAATTTTCCTCCGCCTCCCCTTTTTCATAATTTTTTATAGTTTGCTTATGATTAAAGATCGACGGAATATTCGGTATTCGACCGAATATTAGGGTACCAGGTATTCGGCCGAATATATATAACATTATTCGGCCCGAATACCGAATAGCTCCAATAGCCGTGAAATGATCAAAATATTTGCGTGATTGTGGCGGTTTCTGTTACAGTACTTGGTCCTGATGTCTCCAAACGTTGCGATATACAGGTATACTAGTGAAAAGCTTGAAAATTGACCACGGGATTTGCATTCACGACATGCGGTGAACAGAATGAAATGTGTCGAGGTAGTGGAGCCTAGTTGTAGTAGAGTATGTAAATGTCTTCAGTTTGTACAATTTAGTGACATCTACCAAACTTGATACTACGTTCCGGCCTCTGGCGGTCAACAAATAAAATCTAAACTAAAGCAGAATAATATTACTCGTGTGGTCATTATCCATTTCTAAATGACTGTAACTTAGACGATTTCAAATTATCCTCCTCTGTAGGTGGATGCGCGACGAAAGTTCAGTCCGGTATTATTCGACCATTTGCCGAACAGTGATATCCGAGCAAACTGACTCCCCGATCGGCCCGCATGGAATCATAAAATATAGCATTCGATTGGGATTCGATTTGACTTATCGCAGCTGAGAAGGCAACAACACACTAATAATCGCCTACAGTGACGACTAAATATACGTAATAAATTGCAAAAAGTGAGCGGAGTAACAGACATAGTATTTGGTATCTTATTTGTGTGTACATGTGTTTCCACTAACTATTTAATCAATTTATAATAAGTATATATCACGTTTTAGGCAATTGATGTGAAATCCACCATACAAAAAGCTCGCTAGCTAAAAATTAGCTAATTAGTAACATCAATTAATTAGATAATTAATTACCTAATTAGCACCCATTATAAGATCATACATCTTTAAAACCCACATATTCATAATCAGCATCATCGAAAGCCCCCGAGCGCAACAAATTAGCAATTTTGAAATCACTTTAAAATTTGAATAAAATTACCTAATTAGCTAGTTAATTAATCAACTAATTAGTGTATACGGTCAGGATTTAGAGGTTAAGAAATGTCATATCCGTGATCAACGACATAGAAAACCCGCGGGTGCAATTTATACTTAAATTTTGAGCACTTTGAAAATTTTAAAAAATTAGCTAATTAACAATTAATTAGTAATTAGCTAATTAACTAACTAGCATGTTTTTAACTTCCTCGAGTAGTGAATAAGCACCAGATTCACCATCACCACGGCAAGATGTAGTATATGCACCAAAATAATAGCTAAACACTAATTATTTATCGAAAAAATATGCAATTTTTGTTTGAAAATGTTAAAAACAAGCTAACACGCTTAAATAATTAGGTAATTACTAATTAACTAAAGCAAATTTTGAAAACCCTATATGTCTTGCGTCTGTCCGATATTAGTCCTTTCAAACAAAAGCTTTTTTAAAATCGGCTCAGTAGTTATTGAGAAGTTCAACGGACGGACGGACGGACTGTGCTGAATTTCCCCCTCTGACGAAACAAAAACGCTTCGCTTAATAAGCAACAGTACAAAACAAGTATATATTCGGTTTCGACAGAATACTACCTATTCCGTATTCTGTGGAATTTGGTATTCGGGCATTCTCCAATTATTATTACTAAAATTTTCCGGGGGCAGGAGTTGGGACCCGATTAGTGGTGGGTAACACATTATGGGCATCTAGTGTGCAAACCCATTGTTCACTCCAAGCAAGCGCAAAACATACTTTGCCAAAATTTTGCTCCGATAGAAATGCATAACAGCTGCAAATAGTATGCTATTTGAGGAAACTACAACCCGTCATTTCGTCAACTTATAATGTATCTATAGAGATTACCTGCATAATCCTTGATAATAGCTTGAGCGGATTCGTGCATTCGATCCGTCTCAGTAGTTAATATTTTACTGTAATCGGCATCGTCCTTTTCAAGTTGGTCTTCATATTTAGAAATATCAT
Source organism: Trileptium ribeirensis (assembly GCA_030248225.1). Lineage (NCBI taxonomy): Eukaryota > Metazoa > Nematoda > Enoplea > Enoplida > Thoracostomopsidae > Trileptium > Trileptium ribeirensis. Next base: position 17,103 of record JASANE010024802.1, on the reverse strand, counting down.
CGAATGACATGGTAAGTTAATATAACAACGCGCATCTCAGCTAAATTAATGAAATAAATCTATTTCACATCTACTTATTTAATTATACGCGATGCTTGCGGCAATAGACAGCGAAAACGTTAAAATCCAGCATGTGTGTTTCACATCCGGAAGGTAGTAATAATATATATCTATTATCTGACATGCGAGGGTGAAACGGAGCGAGCATGGTTTCATTTTTAAGTTACGTATCATTTTGTGTAATAACTTGTAGCAATCTGTGTTTGATTTATATGCCACCCTAAAACATCTGGTACCCTGAACCCATTAAAGCCCTAAACCTCGTCTGACATTCAGTTTCACTGACCCTACACCAATTAAAAACCTTTGAAAATTCATGAAATATTTGCGCTGCTCTCTATATAGCCAAACACTGTATTCGGCATACCGAAGAGCCTTTATATATATACTACTTCTGATGCCCTGTACGCAATACGTAACCAAACAACCGAAGACCGCCTATATTCTGGAAATCGGGCTCATCGACCTTAAACCCAATCAAACGCTTGAAAAAGCATACAATATTCGTGCTGGATTCTAGATAACGAAACCATCGTATTCAGCATACCGAAAAATCTACTTAGAAAATTCTGGATACCCTGTGCGCAATATGTAACAAAACAACTGAAGACAGACTATAGTCTGGAAATCGGGTTCATTGACCCTAAACCCATCAAAAGGCATGAAAATGTACGCTGGACTCTAGACAACACATATTATATTCAGTTACATTCCTGCATAAAGTAATAATGTGACAATATATTGAAGTGACATCATAATCAGTAATCGTGAACAACCGCATTTTACAACGAAACGGTACTTCCATTGCGACATTCAACGAATTGATAAACCACGATTATCTTGCTAATATGCAAAAAACATATGTTCAAAGAATAAGTGCGCTAACATCGCGCTCCACTACGTTAGGGTCTTCACATAATTCGTTGATGACAGTCCGTGATCCGAAGTTACCTATTATGCCTTTTGATGGGAATAATGGTGATGACTTTAACACTCGTAGAATCAATGTAATCATTGGCTTTAGAGCTTGGCGGTATCAGAAACGCTATCATAAATCAGCAAAAACAAACCACTACAACATCACAGCTTCACTCCTACTAACGATAAATTCTTGCCAAACTTGAAACGTTCAAACGATTTTACAACGAAACGGTACTTCCATAGCGACACTCAACCAATTGATAAACCGATATTATCTTGCTAGTAAGCAAAAACATATATGTTCAAAGAATAAGTGAGCTAACATCGGACTCCACCACGTAAGGGTCTTCAAATAATTCGATGATGACAGTCCGTGATCCGAAGTTACCTATTATGCCGTTTGATGGGAATAATGGTGATGACTTTAACACTCGGAGAATCAATGAGTTCGAAATGAAATTTACAGAATAATCCATTTCTACCTCTTGTTCATCTCTCCGGACGAGCTAAATTTATATTCAATGGTCTGGACGCCGCAACCTAGCAAGATTATGACCAGGTCGTACATCAAATAAACCGTGTGTTGATGACGGAGGATCCAAAACGCTTTCTTAGCGATGAGTATGATTTGCGAACTCACGAACCAACAGAAAGTGTCAGCAATTAAGCTCACGCATTAACCTACCTAGCTCGTTCGGCACTGAGCTACATATTCGTTAAAATAGAGAAACAGACTAACTTGCGAAACAAATTCATACCTGGTTTACGTCCTAGAATACGTGAAGACGCAAAAGTACAATGGTTCAGACAATATTGGCAGCAAAGATAAGTGCAGAAAGTCAACATGTAATCGGTCCAACCGCTACAGAATTCAAGGCAGCCATTGGTGACGGTGCGGGAACTGATAGTCAAATCTGTTGCTTGATTGAACAGTTACGAAAACGGTTGACCAGCTGCAGGCTATACATAGTGTTATAGCGTCCGCACAAGGAGCAACTACTGTGAGCGGTAATCACAAATATGGTGGGTAAAACGCGAATGATACTGGTAGGCATTGGAATAGGCAGTGGAACTTTCAGTAGAATGCTGAAAGAATTACTGGCCTATGTATAATTGACAGAACTTCACAATTGGAAATAAACTGATATGCCAGATATGCGACAAGGCCGGACACACGACACTTAAGTGTCGACAAATGTCATCAACACGACCAGAGCGGTATTTGTGGTTTCCACAAATAATGTGGACATGGTACATCGAAATGTCGTGGTCAGCGAGCTCGCAAAAAAGGACCCAACATCAGTTTAATCTCACGATCAACCAATGGCAGACCACGTGGTAGCGAAAGCTACAGAGAACCGACCAGAGCTAATGTAGTTTGCAGCGGCACATCTCGCTAAGAAAATACTCAAATTGAGTGGCAACCGACGACGTTTTTTTGGCACAACCTATTCAAACTGCCATTGGTCAGAATGAAGGACCATATATTTTGCCGGTACCGGTACCGTAGTACCGGCGCCGGTACTATCGACGGACAAGAAGTAAGATATATAAATTGTTACTACTTCACGGGAGATACTATATAGCAGTTTTCGTTTTTAAAAAGGAGTTTATTTACACAATGTCATCAGGTAGAAGTGATAGTTCAGTAATATGGGAGTATTTTACTATGTCACAGGAAGACGAATCCAAAGCAACCTGTAATGACTGTAGTAAATCAATTAGTCGCGGCGGAACTGATCGACACAAATGGGGGCTTAATAACCTTCGGAAACATTTATCATGTATGCATTCCAAACTGCGGGCAGAATGTCAAAAAAGGATGTTGCTAGAACCAAAGTCAAGCCAAAACCGAGGCGGCCAGCCACTCCAAAAAGGAAAATCACCTGCAGCATCGACTACCCTGAAAACTTTGGAAGAAACGTTTGTGAAACATTGGGACATAAACAGTACAAGAAGTCAAGAAATAATCCGAAAAATCGGCGAATTTATTTGTGTTGACCAGCAGCCAATTTCAGTGGTGGAAGACATTGGGTTCGTTCGCCTCATAGCCGACCTTGCCCCAAAACTTAAAATTCCCAGTCGGTCATATTTCTCCGATAAAGTAATTCCCGAAATTCACTGTAAAGTAAAACAGCAAATAGAAAATATCTTGGGCAGCCAGCCACATATTTCTCTAACATGTGACATATGGTCATCGAGAACTGTGGAAAGCTACTGTAGATTAACTGGGCATTTCTTGAACAACAATTTCGAAGTAAAAGAGTTAACGATGGCTTGCTCCTATTTTCCTGGCGAACACAGGGGTCAAGATGTTGCACGAAAGGTGACGGAACTCTTGGCGGAAAACTCTTTGAAGGAAAAGCTCCATGTTGTAGTGAGGGACAGCGGCTCCAATATGGTCGCTGGGTTCACTGAAGCTGAGATTCCCAGCGTTCCGTGTTTTTTTACACATTATTCAAAACTCTGTTCGCGACGGATTGTACAAAAGTGGTGAAAAAGACCCCGATGGCTCACAAATAGAGAAGTTACTGCGAACATCAAAAAAGTGTGTAGTGCACTTTTCTACCGTATCATTATTATATAATTATTAATGCATTACTTTTGTACTAATAAACGGGCAGCAGCAGGCAGTTCCGTAGGTATACGTGTGATGTACGATCTTGCGAAATGGCAACACATGGTTGGAATGTGTTTAATTTGATAACGGTTCAACGCAGTCCAGTATGTGTCAGGCAGTTGTACATCTGTAGCAGTGAACTGTGCAATGTTCGGACATATTATTTTTCAAAATTGGTACAGGTGCCGGTACCGAGTGGTACCGGTACTCGGTACCGGGACATCCGTAGTTTCTAGTGCGACACCAGGTGCGCGCAGTAACAGGGTGTTCAATCAGAACTATCGGAATTATGAACCAAAGGTTTCAGGTGATGGATCCTAATAGCAAAATTGATACGAATACTATCGATAGTTGTAATAATAGCGGTAGTGATAACAAACGTAATAGTAATAATAGCCGTAACAGTAATAAAGATGTGCAAAAAGATTCAGTAAGGTGAAGCAAAATGCAGGAGCCAAATGCAATTCAGCAAACCAAATAATCAAACGACACCAAACAAATCGCGGCAACAGGCTTTACGTCTACAAACAACACGTTAAACAAGCACTAAAATTTTAGCATTCCAATAAACTGCGAATTGCATTAGAAAGGACTCGATCAAATATCGGTAATTCGTACAGCGACAACCAAGATCTATTAGATAGTTGTTATGCGAAGACAACGCCATTGTCGGAGGGGTCACAATTCGACGGAGGACTAATCAGAATACAGCCGCTAAAGCACAATTACGCGATGAATACTATCCAGAAACCCATTGCGTATGGATATCAATGCACCTCGGAGACCGGACTATTTCCATTCTCCGGATGCTTAATATCAATAGCAGCAGCACGAAATGGAAAACGAACTAGCTCTTATCAATTGTTCGCTAGCTAGTATCGAATTTTGCAGTCTCAGCTGACGTAGTCGATCAACCGCGACCTTTGGTTAAGATACCTCGGGTCATACCAAGCGATCGTTTGGACAGGTTAATGAGACAGATCCACGGTTGGCAATGAACATTCGGTCGCAAAACAAAGAGATTCCTTGGCTGTTACTGGAGTTTCAATGACCGGATGAAGTTCGAGTACTTCTAACGTGGTTGTTTACCTCAACAAGCGATTAGTTCAAAAGTAACCGTAAGAGAGATTCTTTGCAGACTACTGGAGGTTCAGCGACCGGATGAGATTATAAGTGCTTCTTGTGCGGTTATTTGGCCGCAAGAAACTACTATTTCACAAGTAATCGTATTACCCCAACCTGCACAGCTCTTTGTTGACTTGTCAATTGCTGATAGCTCTTTGTATTTGTGTCAGTCAGATCGGAGCAACGTTATGTCAGGATCAAAACGGCGTAAGAGGAAAAAAGACCCATCTGCGTCTGGGCTCTCCATTCGCTGAAAATTTTGCCAGGGGGCATTTTGTCAAGACAAAAACTGTTAAAAATCATATCAGAAGCACTACCAAAACGTTTTTGATGAAGAGAAAAAGCGATTTTGAAACAAATTTTGATTAAATTCGTAACTTTTGGCGTCAGGACGGAATTTCAGTACAAATTTTATGTAATTGGAACCGATTGGAAACAAAAAAATTTGCCAAGAGGCGATGAACCGGAGGGAGCCTTTTCACCGGCTCAAAATTGATGCAAAGAGTAACCAGGAAGTCCGGTTACTGAAACGGCGGCGACTATCAGAACCGGAAAGTCGGGAAATAAAGGAGGTAGCCCCACCCCGGTTCACACAATTGCTTTTCACACCAGTTCGTCTCCAAGCTCTTATCACTAGGCTAATATGAAAATTGCTCCCCTAACCACTATCAAATAAAACAATTCAAATGCATGCTTCCTTTCAGCATTGTATTTTGATTGCTAATTGCCAACATAACCGCATTTAAAACTTACCAGAGAATTCGCACTTCAGCCTGAGATTAATAATGCAGAAGTCGCTATATATATTGAATCCAAATATAGGTAATCACCGCCTTAAATTTCAAAGTATCACACAACACTTTAGACTCTTTCACACAAGAAATGTGAGCAGGTTTTTTGGCTTTTGTCATTTCATAAAGAGAACAGGGTGAAGGGCATGTATAAATAAAATTAAAATATGAAATTTGGGTAATTCATAGGAAGCGAGCGGAGTTCCCATTGAGGGCGCTAGGGGAAAAGATCGTGAAAATATGTTTTTGTCATTCATAACTCATCTTCGACTGTTTGGGTATGGATGTAGATAAGTTTTTATTCGATAACAGAAGTGAGGATTAGAATTGACAAAGATAAGGATGTGCCTTTTAGTTGCACGCAAACATCCCTCACCCCGTGAAAAAAACGGATTTTTAACGGCTTTTTGCCAAATCTGGCTATAGGAGTATCGGTGTTTCGCAGCCCATATCGCGTGACATAAGCTTCGCATCGAAAAATATAATCAGCTCATCGAGATATACAACGTTGCTGACTACCGCGTTTTTGCGCGACCACTCCCTGACCCGATATGGACCTGAATACGGTTCGTGATACTTTGGCAAAAATATTTTTTTCAAATTTCGGCAAAAAAATTTTCGCTCAAAAAAATGAGACCACATTCCGTGATCGCCGTGTCGAGATCTACGACTTTGCTGACAACTACCGCTTTGTATTTTATGTGTTTTTGAGCCAAAGATAACGGATATAGGTCATCTAGAAGATGAAACATGTGCGTACATGTAGCAACTGTTCATCAGCTTAAATTAAAACGCGAATAAATTTTACTCAGCCCCGGCACCTAAATTTTACCTTTACCGGGCCGGGGCTTCGACGTTGCCCCGGTCCGGGTCTAAATTTTTTGTCCCGGGCCGGGGCTTCGACGTTGCCCCGGTCCGGGTCTAAATTTTTTGTCCCGGGCCCGGGGTTAAGCCCCGATGCATCCTAATTTTATAGCAAGTTTCTCAAGTAATAAATGGTCTAGAAGCATGCAGAGGTCCCGTTGAAATTTGTATCATAACGGCTTGTTCACTGACAAGTGAAAAACTGGGATGTTAAATCTAACACCTTTGTAACTGTTACGATGTCGGGCAGGGATACCTCAATCGGTGGACCGCCTGCTTGCGAATCCAAAAGAGAGAGGTCATTCGAATTCGTCTCCAGTCTAACTTTTCAAATCCCTTCGTCTCCAAGCTCCTATCTCTAGGTCATAATTGCTCACATAACACCAATCATAAACAATTCAAACACATGCCCCACTTTAGCATTTTATTTAGACTGCTAATTACCAATATATCCCCATAACCGCACTTAAAAGTTTTGAGACAATACATGCTATAGCGTCAGATTAACAATGCAAAAATAGCTATATTTAATATAAATACATCTACATAATCACCTCCTTAATATTCAAAGTATAATACACTTTAGACACTCATAACATATCAGTGAAAACGAAATCGTAGTATCTAGCAATTAACTCATAAAACACGGAACCACAACTGAAATGTACAAAATTCCCGGTATAATCCAGAAGATAGGTACACGAAACCATTACGCCAATTAGCACAATGCTGTAATAAACATTAGCTAAATCTAAAACATGTGAAAAGGCGCAAGTTTTTGGCTTTTGAAATTTAATACTAACAGGGTGGAGGCCATGTGGAAATCAAAACATGAAAATTGGGTAATTTAGCTAAAAGGAAAAGTGAGGAGTAGCTGAGCAAGTCTTGAAAAATTATAGTAAAAGCCGCTGGATTCGTTTCAGCTGTTATTTTTATAATTTTTAATGGGGGTAGGGGTGGACTCGATTTATTATGGCGGCTATCGGATTATTAAATTGGGACGGTCATTCGAAGATGTGTGATCCGTACGCGTGGCCAGTAGTATGCCGGTGGGCTATCGTAATGTCTTTTCTTGGCGCGCGTGTATTTTATTTCTCGTGCCTTATTCTATTTGGCGTTGCGGCGTGAATATTTTTCTAACCAGGATCACGGAAATCGTTGAACAAGGCTTGATGACTGTTCGGTTTGCGAAGATGCGTGCCCGGTGTACGGCCCCACTCGTCAAGGGACTGATTGTTTTGGACTGAAAATACAGATGGCAAAGCAGCGACACCAGCGTCAAAGCTCGGGCAGTGCTCCTGAGACGTGGAGTCGACGCTTAAACGAGTTCACTGACGACGACATCACAAACATCTGGTGGCAACGCGTTCCATGGTCTCACGACACGAAGAGCAAAACTGTGTAGACGTGTGTTTGCGTGTGCTCTTGGTATATTTAGTTTAAACGAGTGACCTCGCAGACGGTTATCACCAGCAAAAGAGAACAAACGATCAGAGTCGTAGTCGACTAGTCCGTGGACGATTTGAAACGTCAGGATAAGGTTCGCTCGGAGACGGCGTGTAACCAGTGATTGTAGTGACAAGACGCGCAGACGCTCAATATAGTTAAGATGGCCGATCCCGCGCACAAAACGTGTGGCTCTGCGTTGTACCCTTTCGAGTATGTCAATATCTCGACGTAAATATGGTTACCACGCTGGAGAAACATATTCTAACGTGGGTCTGGCTAGCGGTCGGTAGAGAAGTAGGAATGATTTTATATCAAGTTGACCAAAAGAGCGTTCCAGTAGTGAAATAATACACTGAGCATCGGCAGCAATTTTGCTACAGTGGTCAGATGATTTTAGGGATGACGAAAGCATGTATCCTAAGTATCGTTCGCAGTCGCTAGATGGGATTCAGTTTGCTGCCGTTTGAATAACTTAAAAGCGTTCTGTTGACGAGATAGCACACGACGACATCCACAATCGGCCCACATGGGCTTACGATGAGAGGTAGGCCGCGACAATGGTACAAAAAGTCTAATCGCCTGATGAATACGTATAGCAATGCGTGACCACATATCGCTTACAGACATATCGTCTGCAATACTAATTTTGCCAGTTAGAAAATCGGCCATTTCTGGCCAATCTGTGCCAGGCCAACAAACTTTACGTGGTTTATTTTCAATGAATCGGGTACATGATAAGTTGAAGCGAACCAAAAAATGATCGCTGTGTCCAATACCCGACCCTATTGTAACCCTGTTGACAATGTCGCTAATGCAGAAGACTAAATCAAGAATGTTGAACTCTCGCGTGGGCTCAAAAACGAATTGTGTTAGGCTCAAGTCAAATACCTTGTTCATGAAGCCATCACAACTACTCGGCCAGTTTGGAATAGACCAATTGATTTGTGGAAAGTTAAAATCACCAACAATTAGAATTTCATCAAAGCGTTCAGTACGAAGGGATAACCGATAATCGTATAAGGCTGAATTTTTTTCTGGAGTGTTATTCATTGACCAATAGACACAATAAACAAGCACACTAATTGACTCTGTTTTGACGATACATGTGGCCACGTCAGAGTGTCCTGCATTGTTGACTAGTGGCAATGGATGAAGTGAATTGTGTGCAAAAATGATACTGCCGCCAGCATGACCCTCGCGGTCACCGCGAAATGTGATGAAGCCATCAATAAACAGTTCACTCTCAGCTACATCCTTATTTGCCCACGGCTCAGTAACACAGACAACTTTAACACTGGTGTCGTCTGCCAAATATAGTTAAGTTAGACATTTTAAGTGAGTGAGCATTAAACAAAATACACGATATCTGACCGTCATCGATACATTGCTCACTCTTACATGAATTAAAACTATTACAAATATTAACATTATCAATGATATTATGTACATGGGTTGAAGCAGGACAAATAGAAATATTATTTACATCTTTTATCATACATGAGCTAGTGTTGGCTCTTACTAGTTGGCACTCGCTGCCGACGACCCAGTGATTTGAGACGCCGGCAAACTGTCGTTTTCCGGCAGATTAACTATCGATGTCGATGTTTGTTGATGAAGACGTTGTCAGAGTAGCCTTCCGGTAGTGCAATCTTAACGATCCGCATAACTTTCATCCTGAGGTCACTTTAACCTGCAAGGCGGCGCTGCAAATACTGCTGGTAAATAACTCGCTCTCTCGCTTGTTCTGTCGGTGTACGGTCCGGCTTCAGGCTGATATTTTTTAAACCGTTGATCGTCGCAAGAAGCGAGTGCCTTCGCTTTAGCAAGAATGGCATTGACAGATGATGCAATAGCAAAAGAAACTTTGAGTGCTTTTGGCCGTTCCACTCCCGCTGCGTTTGTTTTGCTTTTGCCAACTGAACTAATATAGGCTATTTTATGCTCCTCCGGATCAATTCCAATAGCCACCAGCAAATTTTTAAACAGCTCCTTATCAGGAACAGCCATATTCTGCCTGTTGAACACTTGTGGCAGATCGAAAACAAGTCGACTGAATTTGCGACGCTCAGGATCTTTGAACTCTCTCACCGCCTTATCAACTGCGAGGCTCGCTGCTTCCTTCACTATATCAGCAGATGGATTAGTTGGTTCGCCAACAAGAGTTTGTGTGCCACTTCCATCAATTTTAGCCCGAATGTCATCGACAGTGCGTGACAAAGATTCCAAGGCGGCCTCCAGCTTGTCGCATCGTTGTTCATTGGCGTTGATTCCATCAAGCAATTGACGAATTACTGGGTTACAGCTAACACAAACCAAAATACTTTACCCGGTTTCTTCACAATCTTTTGCCACAGTTGGGTTGATAGTTACACAACGTGCATGAAACGTAGCTTCGCACTTTGAGCACGGTAGCCACGTGTCATTGTTGTCCAGCCAAATAGTACCTCCTGCGCAACAGTCCGGTGTATGGCAAGGAAAATGTTGATCAGGTCCAGATGTCTTCAAATTCTATGCTAGTCTTTCCATAGATCTTGGATCGTAGCTGGTTCTCGCCTGGACACCGCAGTATAAGGTGTTCTGCCGTATCCCTTTCATTGCATATGCTGCATTGCTGAGAATCTGGGAGCTTCAGATTGTACATATGGTAATTCAGCGTGTTACGGCCTGTAATAAGATTTACGGCCCACCTCAGTTTTATCTTGTTCAGCTTTCTAAGATATCTGCTATATCTCCAACATAGGGTCGGTAGAAAGAGTTTTGTCTGCCTACAACCCTTTTCTGATTCCCATAGCCCCTGAAGAGAGGAGAATGCCCATTGCTTGCTGTCAAGACGGATGTTGCTGGCCGGGATAGGAAAAACGGGTTCAGGCCCGATGTGCTTCTTCCGTGATTCCCGTTTGGCCAGTTCGTCTGCTATCTCATTTCCTATATATTCTTCATATCCAGGAATCCATCTCAACTTAACGCTATTATTTTGACATAGTAACCTAAGACTGTTAATACAATCAAGGACTAGTCTGGAGCGTACATGCCTATCTGAAATTGTCTGAATAGTCGCCTGACTATCTGAATTAATACATATGGATTTATGCCTTCATTTATTCAATTGTAGCTTATTACAACAGTAAATGATAGCATATGGCCTGTGGTGACCAACCTGTGGTAGCAGACCATAGCCTCCTTTATTAGGGATATCTCAGCGGGTGGCACGCATAGCACTGCTTGTAAGCCCAGGGTTGGGGTAGATCTCATTGCCCCAGTTGCCATGAGCAAATTAAGACGCGTCACCTCGTTCAATTTCTTTGCAAAGAAGCCAATCTTGATTCTATGCCACCAGACTATAACCCCATATTAAAGTATAAGCAGAACCACTGCATTGTAAAGCCACAGTTGGGAGCTGGGCTTTAGGCCCCATGACCTTCCAACACAGTTTCTGCATGTCATAGCGGCTTTCTTCGATGTCGCCACAATGAAGTCTAAATGAGATTTCCAGCTAAGCTTGGAGTCAATCATAACCCCAAGGTACTTTATTTCAGTCACTAATGGGATCTGTTCCACTCCAAGTGACAGTACAGAAAAATCTGTTACTGTACGGCTGTTGTGGAACACAATAAGTCCACACTTACCGGCATTCACATTTAGCCCATTTTTAAGACACCAGCGGCTAACCTTTTTTAGGGCTGAGTTCATCAGGCGTTTAGCTGAAGAAATATCAGGCCCATTACATAATATTGCAACGTCATCCAAGTATGCTTGTGCGTGAGTATTTCTTACGTTCAATTCAACAAGGAGGCTATTTATCACCATACACCAGAGCAAAGGTGACAAGACGCCACCCTGAGGGCTTCCTCTCTGCACATTAACTGTAACAGAAGTTCCGTCCATACTGGCAGTAGCTCTCCTTCTTAAAAGTAAGTTTCTGAGCCAGTTACTTAATATCTTGGATAACCCAAAGTTCTTAAACGCTTTCTCAAACGATGATAGATTCGTGTTATCAAAAGCGCCTCATATGTCAAGGAAGCATCCTTGAACTATTCTGCCACTGCAGATTTAATCTTAACAGTGCCAACTAGCTCATGCAAAGCCGTGGTAATGGATTTGCCAAAAAGATAGACATGCTGCTTCGGATGACGCCTGCCAACCACTCCCTGTACCTTCCGCAAATATCGGTCTTTTCAGGACGTACGATGAGAGACAGATAGGTATGAAAGATTTTGGAATATCATACTTATCTTTCCCAGGTTTTGGGATGAACACTGCTTTCGCTGATCTCCAGGCATGTGGTATGAATCCACTGACTAGGGAAGCTAATAAGATGCTTTTAAGCCTCTCAACTAATACGTCACAACCCATTTGGAGATGTATAGGGTAGACACCGTCCGGGCTAGGCGACTTATATGGTTCAAAAGTAGATATTGCCCATTTAATATTTTCATTAGAAAATATTTTGTTGCAAAGTGCTGTAACCATAACAGAGTACCTACAGTATCCATTAGCCATCATCTGGTCTTTTGTGTTAATGGAGCCAAGGAAATGAGCTGATAGAAGTAACTCAAGTGTTTCTTTTTCGTTACTCGTGTAGCTCCCTCCAGGGGCGACAAGAGTTCCTATTTTATGACTCCCGGTATTCGCAATAAGTTTCTTAAGCCGTGCGGTTTCCTTACATCCGTTGACGTCGGAGCAGAAGGCCCTCCAGCTAGCCGTCTTGGCTCATTTAATGGCCGACTTATATTCTTTTAACGAGTTCTTATATCGTTCCCAGTCACTCGGCTTCTTAGATCTGCTAGCTCTGTGAGAGAGCCGTCGCGTTCCAGCGCGTAGAGTTTCAACGGTAGCACCCAACCAGTGTGGTTTCGTGCTATCATGTATCCTTTTGGGCCTACAAGAGACTGATGATGCCTCACCTATAGCAGTACACAGGCACGTTACCTCAGCTTCAAGATCATAGCTATTGCTTATGCTGCGTGGGTCATTTCCCAGGCTTTCCCTTAAGTTAGAACAGAATGATTGCTCATTAATAGTTCTGATATTCACTACATCAGAAATGATAGCGTGGTTCATGATCCCACTAACTCCAATGTCGATGTAGCGGTGGTCGGAATAGGAGGGATCAGGTGATACTCTCCAATAGCTGATAGCGTCACTAATGTCTAGTGAGCACATAGTAACGTCTATAACCTCATCTCTTACTGGTTCATGAATGCCGGGGTGTTGCCAACATTCAAGATCATGAGATCATTGCTAGCTTTACCGCTGGCGTTATCATTAGTGCTGCCCCAAAGTGTGTGATGAGAGTTGGAATAACACCCTATCAGAAGAGATATCTTATGAGTCATACAGTAACGCACGAGATGACAAAGCTGCTGAGTTAAAGGCAGGTTCACACCGTCGTAGGGGAGATAAAGAGACGCTATGACCACTTCCCCCCTGGTGGTTCCTGCCAGTCGCGTGCGTATCGCAGTACAATCCTATCAGACAACTCATTAATAAATAAGTAATATATGTTCTTAGATATCATGATAGCAGTCCGTGGTCTGGGACTGTTGGGACATGCGACAGAATAATTCTTATTGGAAATAATCAATGGCTTACCCAAGTGGACATACGGCTCTTGTACCAGCACAAGAGGGGGTCCACGAGCGGACATGCTTTTGTTTGGTTCATAACATGCTTTCTTGTAGTGTTGCAGATTGATCTGCATTATGTTACATATTTCGTCGTCCATTATTATATCTATTATATAATGTTCATATTACGTTGTTTTCATACATATTTACATATAGGTATATATACAATTATGTAGTACTTAGTAGTGGAGTGATGGACCCCCTCACTGGCTGACCCGGCGCTCCCAGAAGAGCAACCGCATAAATTCGTAATAGGGCCTGAACTCCAGTGCAGCAAGAGCAGTCAGGTAGCTTTGTTGGATACGGAATCCAATGACGGTTCCCTGTGGCTGCGATCTAGTCAAGACGTGAACGTTTATTTGAGTACCTTATCCTTTGCTTAGAGTTACGCTATTTAGTTTCCTTAGAGCTACCAGTCGCCGGATGGTACTGATAGATCCTGAGTAATTAATATCTATTACTTTCCCTTTTGGGCTGGTACGTAGTGTTCCGGATGGCTAGAACGGACGTTTATTTGATTACCTTATTCTAGTGACTTAGAATTTAGTTACTGACCTGTTAACGTTCCGGCATCCGGACGGCTTGCTAGGCGCGTGTTATTTCCAATGAGATTATGGTTAGCTAACGCCTGTGCTATCTCAAGTTTTAAATGGGAAATTTAATAAGGAGTAAGGTAAATTAATAAGATAATAAATACCTATTTGTGTAGTACGCCTTTGGCTCAACGTTAATTTTTGCAAAGTTGGGTTAGATTTTTGTTACTATCACCAATACTAGATGCACAGACGATGTTCACTTACGCCAACCTTCATCCATACGGTCTTATAAGCTTCAGAACCAGAATTAAATTCGTAAAAAGTCAAAAGCCGTGAAATTGAGCTTTAAAATTCGAATTCACCCTTTACCTATTAGCTAGGTAGGCCGATGTTAAATATTAAACAATATAAAGTAAAACCATAAAGAATATCTCCTCTTGTGATGACGAAGTCAAAAACTACCAGATAATAGCCGACAATTAAATCGATAAATCTAAACAGGTCGCGAGAGCAGCGTGGGCGTCTCACCCAACTCTACCAAAACTCAGCTAAGACTAAACTTAGGAAACTAAAGAGAAGCTAACACATGTTAGCTATTAACTCAAATTAATGCTAATTATGCACGGACGCAGAAGGGAGGGAGGGTATAATAAATGAAATTGTGCTAGACCCGGGGTTTTTAGAAAATTTTGGGTTTTGGAACGGTTTTGGACCGGAAACCCCCTGGTAGACTGGTTAACCCCTAACATCATCCAAATATTCGTATGTAGCTAATCCAGTTGCGCGGAATGCAATCTAAACTCCTAGCAAAGAAATTAATTTGATATAACTATTCAGGTTGTTAATACAAAAATTCATGTTGTTATTATAAATTAAAATTTTTACAACTTTACTTCATTATGATTCGTTAATCGACATCTGATAATTTCGGAAATTGTCCCGTCTGCAATCTCGTGGTTAAAAGCATGCACTGGCATTTAACTTGTGACCGTTGCAATAGTAATATACATTATAAATGCTACGGGTGTGACCATACAACATACAAATCTATATCCAAGTTACCAACTGGACTTGCAACAGTTAACTGCCAGCAATGCAAGTCTATCATATCCGGCTTGGAAGAGCGCATCAAAGCCATCGAAGCAAAGCTGTCCTCGCATTCGCCTTCCATTCCCGCTGCTGCCATCAATTTGGACGAGGAGACCATCGTGAATTGATAAAGTGGCTCGTGATTCAGCTGCCGACGCTATTGAAGCGAACAGCAAGAACTTGAATCTGTTCATTGTCGGCCTTGACGAAACAGATGAGTGCTCTACTTTTGTTGAGTGTATGTGTGAAAATATGCATATTGATAAATCGTTCGTCGCTGAAAGTTCCGTTCCGGCCAATTAATTGTTGGTGTTGTTAAGGTTAAATTCAATTAAATTCAGGTCTCCGATCATTTCTTGCTGGTTTCAAAGATGCGTTGAGGTCGTTCGGTCGGACCAAAGTCTTTGTTCGACCGGATCTGACTAAGATACAACGCGAACAAGATTTTTAGCTTCGTCAAGAACTGAAACGTCGTCGCTCTGCCGCTGAAAATGTGAAGATATCTCGGGGAAAAATTGTTTCCTCTGACAATTCATTGTACCCGGAAGCCTAGCGGGTGGTCATTGTACCATATCTGAGCTGAAAATTAATTCATACCCCATTCAGCTTAAGTGTGTTTACTTCAATGCTCTGTGTTTAATTGATAAACTTGATGACTTACAACTTGATATATGTTCAAAAAATCCGGATATTATTTTCATTACCGAAAGCTGGCTTAACGATAGTTTTCCAGATAGCATCTTTGGACTAGAGAACTACGATGTTTTCATATCAGATCGAATTGGTAGATGTCATGGTGGTTGTGTTATGTTCACAAAACATCACTTACATGTATCATATATATCCTTGTGTCATTCTTTTGTAATTACCACTGAAATGTTGGGTATCTAACTCCATTTCAGGTGTAAATCCATCAAAATTATTTTGATTTATCGTTTTCCACTTAGCGCCGAAGTAGTCGATGACCTTCTTTTAAATGAGCTGTTAAACAGGTATATCGAAGACACGAACCTAATCATTTTGGGTGATTTCAATCTATCACAATTTTGTGCATCAGAAGTTGATTCGAAAACGGTTCGGTTCACCGAAACTTTTTATTCTCTAGGGTTGTATCAATTTGTAAATGATCCCACACGACAAAACAATATTTTTGATCTTGTTTCTGCTACGGATATAAATTTAATCACTGATTTAGAGGTTGGTTAACCTTTTTCTACAAGTGACCACAATAAAATTAGCTTTAGTATAACTGTGCCCTCACTCGAAAACCTGCCTAGCCAAAATTTAATATACCTTGATTACTCAAAGTCTAACTTTTTTGATATGAACATTTTCTTGGGGACAATTGGGTGAGACGGCCCCTTTAGTGGCTGTAAGAACGTCCCCGAAATGTGGGAAACATTTGTTCATATAATTCACTATGCTATTGAGCTTTTTACTCCCAAACGGAAGGTTAAGGCAGCTCGATCTGTACACGGTCATCGCAGAAGAAGGCTTATGAAAAGAAGTTGGCGTGCTGGCATCAGTACAAACGATCGCGATGCCCGAATGATTATAATCGATTCAAGCAGTGTGCCTCTGAAGCTAAACACATAGCTCTAGTAGAAAACAGATTTCGTGAACAAAAAATTTTAGATTCAAAAAATTTAGCAACTTTCTATAAATTTGTGCGATCCAAATTTTTCTCTAACGATACCATTCCTCCATTGGCTTCCCCAGGCGGTACCCTACTCCTGTCAGAAGAGGGTAAATGCAATGCTTTACAAAATTAGTTCCTCTCTGTTTTTACAATAGACGATGGGATACTTCCAACGTTAGGTTTTCAAACTATGGAATCGATTTGTCATAAACAGTCACGGTTTCCAGCGGCGTGCCTCAAGGATTTGTTCTAGGACCGCTGCTGTTCTTAATTTTTATTAATGATTTGCCCGAGTCTGTCGTTAATTGCGAAATAAGATTTTTCGGCACTAGATTGTTCTAGTACTAAGTCAGCTACTCTACAAGCAGATCTTGATCGTGTA
>JASANE010024801.1:0-16208 GCA_030248225.1 Trileptium ribeirensis | reverse complement strand
TATTTTTTTTACTCGTTAATTTGCGTGCTGCTCTTTGAATTTACTTTGGGAGCATGCAATTTATGATAAGAACAAATTTGTCCCGAAAAAATATTTATTTTAGTGGTTCTTAATTGCACTTATGAATTTACTGGGAGCATCAATTATGATAAAACTCACAAATTTGTCCCGAAAAAATATTTATTTTAGTGGTTCTTCATTGCACTTATGAATTTACTGGGAGCGTGCAATTTATGATAATACTCACAAATTTGTCCCCGAAAAATATTTATTTTAGTGGTTCTTCATTGCACTTATGAATTTACTGGGAGCGTGCAATTTATGATAAGACAAATTTGTCCCCGAAAAAATATTTATTTAGTGGTTCTTCATTGCACTTATGAATTTACTGGGAGCGTGCAATTTATGATAAAACTCACAAATTTGTCCCGAAAAAATATTTATTTAGTGGTTCTTCATTGCACTTATTGAATTACTGGGAGCGTGCAATTATGATAAGACCCACAAGGAGAGTCTACAAAAAAATATTTATTTTAGTGGTTCTTCATTGCACTTATGAATTTACTGGGAGCGTGCAATTTATGATAAAACTCACAAATTTGTCCCCGAAAAATATTTATTTTAGTGGTTCTTCATTGCACTTATGAATTTACTGGGAGCGTGCAATTTATGATAAAACTCACAAATTTGTCCCCGAAAAATATTTATTTTAGTGGTTCTTCATTGCACTTATGAATTTACTGGGAGCGTGCAATTTATGATAAGACTCACAAATTTGTCCCGAAAAAATATCTTTATTAGTGGTTCTTCATTGCACTTATGAATTTACTGGGAGCGTGCAATTTATGATAAAACTCACAAATTTGTCCCCGAAAAAATATTTATTTTAGTGGTTCTTCATTGCACTTATGAATTTACTGGGAGCGTGCAATTTATGATAAGACTCACAAATTTGTCCCCGAAAAAATATTTATTTTAGTGGTTCTTCATTGCACTTATGAATTTACTGGGAGCGTGCAATTTATGATAAAACTCACAAATTTGTCCCCGAAAAAATATTTATTTTAGTGGTTCTTCATTGCACTTATGAATTTACTGGGAGCGTGCAATTTATGATAAAACTCACAAATTTGTCCCCGAAAAAATATTTATTTTAGTGGTTCTTCATTGCACTTATGAATTTACTGAGATGCAATTTATGATAAGACTCACAAATTTGTACCCCCGAAAAAATATTTATTTTAGTGGTTCTTCATTGCACTTATGAATTTACTAGGGAGCGTGCAATTTATGATAAAACTCACAAATTTGTCCCCGAAAAAATATTTATTTTAGTGGTTCTTCATTGCACTTATGAATTTACTGGGAGCGTGCAATTTATGATAAGACCCACCGATTCTCCCCGAAAAAATATTTATTTTAGTGGTTCTTCATTGCACTTATGAATTTACTGGGAGCGTGCAATTTATGATAAAACTCACAAATTTGTCCCGAAAAAATATTTATTTTAGTGGTTCTTCAACTTTGCACTTATGAATTTACTGGGAGCGTGCAATTTATGATAAGACTCACAAATTTGTCCCCGAAAAAATATTTATTTTAGTGGTTCTTCATTGCACTTATGAATTTACTGGGAGCGTGCAATTTATGATAAAACTCACAAATTTGTCCCCGAAAAAATATTTATTTTAGTGGTTCTTCATTGCACTTATGAATTTACTGGGAGCGTGCAATTTATGATAAGACTCACAAATTTGTCCCTGAAAAATATATATTTTAGTGGTTCTTCATTGCACTTATGAATTTACTGGGAGCGTGCAATTTATGATAGAGCTCACAAATTTGTCCCAAAAAATATTTATTTTAGTGGTTCTTCATTGCACTTATCGAATTTACTGAAGCATGCAATTTATCATCAACTTCGCAAATTTGTCCCCAAAAAAATATTTATTTTAGTGGTTCTTCATTGCACTTATGAATTTACTGGGAGCGTGCGGATTTATTGATAAGACTCACAAATTTGTCCCTGAAAAATATATATTTTAGTGGTTCTTCATTGCACTTATGAATTTACTGGGAGCGTGCAATTTATGATAAGACTCACAAATTTGTTGCGAAAAAATATTTATTTTAGTGGTTCTTCATTGCACTTATGAATTTACTGGGAGCGTGCAATTTATGATAAAACTCACAATTTATTCCCGAAAAAATATTTTATTTTAGTGGTTCTTCATTTGCACTTATGAATTTACTGGGAGCGTGCAATTTATAATAAGACTCACAAATTTGTCCCAAAAATATTTATTTTAGTGGTTCTTCATTGCACTTATGAATTTACTGGGAGCATCCAAATTTGTGATAAGACTCACAAATTTGTAGCCGAAAAAATATTTATTTTAGTGGTTCTTCATTGCTATTATGAATTTACTGGAGCGCTGCAATTTATGATAAGACCCACAAATTTGTCCCGAAAAAATATTTATTTTCATGGTTCTTCATTGCACTTATGAATTTACTGCAACATCAATTTATGATCAAGCTTACCACAAATTTGTCCCCGAAAAAATATTTATTTAGTGGTTCTTCATTGCACTTATGAATTTACTGGGAGCGTGCAATTTATGATAAGACCCACAAATTTTCAATATGCTAAGAAATTACTGTGTTATACAAACATCGCACATAAAATTACTTGGAACAGCATATTTTGCAAGATCCACAAATTTCAAATTTATTTGTTCTATGTACCACCCAGAAACTTGCAAGAAATTTTTATCTGCTACTCTATCCTATCTGGTCGGTTTTAAGGTGGTCCATAAAACCATGGGTTCTCTATTTCCAAGTCGTACACTGTATAGACATTTTGCTATCAAACCAAGCATCCTGTTGCAGCGATTGACAAAATAAATTTTAAACGCTCAGTCTGTTAAAAACTGTCAAAACTTAAAACACTTTTGGTGACCTAGACCCTGCGGACTACAACACCCAATGACCAAAAATGATTCTGTCAAGCCCTCAAACACTTTTGATGACCTAGAGCAAGCAGACTACAATACCCAAAGACCGAAAAAATAATTCTGTCAAACCCTCAAACATTTTTTGTGACCTGCACCCTGCGGACTACAATATACCCAATGACCAAAAAAATGAATCTGTCGAAACCTCAAACACTTTTGGTGATCTAGACCCTACGTATTACAACACCCAATGACCGAAAAATTATTTACTGCAACTACTAAACACAGAAACGCTTTGATCCGTGAATTTCAAACTACAGTAAAAAATTTATACTTAATGTAATATTTGAAAAATGAAACAAATTAATAAAAAACCTTAACAGTACATCGCTTAACTATGCAATAAAAACGATAATATATATTTGTCCTAAAATACAGGTTCAGAAATATTGATGGAAGTTCTTCTGGGACGCCGTCAACGTTGCAGCTTAGCATGGGCATAGCCAAACATAGTAAAAGGCACAACTATGGGGCCATGCGTTGGTACAAAATACCGCTACGCTATGATTCTTTTCTATACAGTTGTTGGATTAATACAACAATAGTGTATTAGTTTCGCGGATTTAATGCCGTAATATCCAACTATAGTTGCAGTTGGGAACATGAAAGACAATATGGGCTGGCTTGTCTTGAAAAACCCTACCTGGTTTACAATGTCACAGTGAACACAAAATACAGAAATCAAACTTCAGGTGACATTGGTAGTCTTTTACAAACAGTATTTAGCACGGCAAAGACCCGCCAAAAATTGCGAAGCAATGGTCACCATTTCACCCAATAATGCGTGAATTGTACGCGATAAATGTCTGTAAAAAGTAGAACTTGATGGTCAATAAAATAAAGGTATAGAGATGTAACTAAAAATCGTTAGGAAATTATACCCTAAAAGTCGTACATGCCGAAACAGGAATTAAGGGAACTACCCCTGCACCCTCAACCCCCACCATACGAGGCCCTGGTCTATCCCTGATGGTACCTCACCATACCTCCCTGGTGCGCAGCACCCCACTCCCTCAACTCCCCCAAACCGAAGGCGTGCGAAAAAGTTTTGCAAAAAATAGACAAAAATAGGGTTAAAATTGGAGTAAAATTGGCCGAATGGAGGAGATCATCGGGTGCGGAGATTATCAACTTTTTCAGAACTCTCTGGAGCACCTCCCAAAAAGCTCTCTATCACCCCTCGGCAACAGCCCTTTCTCCTGAGACCTCGGAACGTCAACATATATGCCGTAAGTATATTCAGACATTAATTCAGCAATAAAATCATGACCGCCCATTTTGCTCAAGTGATAACCCGGGCGTAATGTTCGTGTGAATAGAGCGGCTTATGGGAACTACTGAAGTTAGTGTCGGGTACCCGGGTATCCGAGCAATTTAGTCGGGTCGGGCACTCGGGTACCCCGGTACCCGGCTAGCATCCATTACCCTATGCCCGTGTTTTCTTGTGAATAGTTTGCAACAAATTGCTAAAGAAAAATGACTAATTTTTGGAAATAACAATAAAATCGTTGCACTTAAACATATTTATCAGGACCCATGCCACAATCCCTGTGCCAATATAAGGGTTTTTGTTTTTTTACATTTTTATTCCTATTAGTTTACCTTATTTTCGAGCAATGGATTTGCACCGGCAAGAACTAACGCCTTGACCACGTTCAGATGCCCGAATAGTGCAGCCGCGTGCAGCGCACTATCACCGTTCTGAAACAAATACAACCTATTACAAGGTACAATAACAAAAAAAACAGAAAATATATAAAAAGTGTAAACAGTTGAGCAAAAGACAGAGATCACAAGACACATGATGCACTAAACCAGTCCATCGTATAGTCCAGGGGATTGTTTATAAATTGGCAATACAGTTGATTCTGGAATTACATTAAATCGTAGTGGTGTCGTCGTATAAATTTTCAATTTTTCTGCATTTTGTCGACAACAGAGTTTTTGAAATGCAAGGGTTTCCTGAAAAACCAAATTTAATATTTCTGGGTCTACATAAATCTGAAATCACAATGAGGAAAACATTATTCTTTAAATTTTATGTTACACATTTCTCAATCTTAATTTCAGAAATTTCTGCACGCATAAGAAATTCTGATACATTGTACTCTAAATTTCTGATATCTCTGAATCTGAATGTATTTAATAAAGTTAACGTTTCTTGGTAAAATATCCAGGTTTTGTAACAACTCAATTTTTTAGATTTGTCAAAAATTCCATTTTGTAAATACAAAATCTGTAAGAATTTGGGAATTAAAAAGTTTCTGCTTTATACATATACATATAGAAGATAACTTATACTTCTGACCCGTTACAATCATATGGCTGCCTTTCCAACTTCTCAAGTCACTGTTCTGCTGAAATTCATATGCCTTCAACGAAACAGTCTTGTAAAGATCAAACCCCAATTTTGTATCCTTTTTACTACGAACAGTAGTTATTTCGAAGAACACTACTACCATAAGGCGAATCGTGTAAATACCATAATTGTGAATGAATAAGTATTCCCGTGGGTTTAGTAATAACACATTGATAATGGAGCTAGAAAGTTTTGCTTCACTCTGCGCACATTATTCTGTCAAGTAAAAACATGACTGTTGAAAAAATTGTGTTTCCTAAAACTATTCTTCGACGCCGTAACAATACAACTGGGATTTTGATATTATAAATTAAAATGAGGGTTAAATTTTGAGCGCGTGGCTATGTTTATGGAATATGGCAAAAATATAGCATGAACTATTGGCTCAAAAACACCACTCCACAAGTATCGAAACAAACAAAACGCTTGTTCGTTCATGAAATATTTTTGTACATGAATCCAAATCTAAATGCCCCTTTTTATATACGCAAGAAGTTTTACCGGCGGGTGTATATACTACGTCCGTGTATATATTAATTCCGAAATCATGTCTCCCTTTTCGGGTGCACGCTTCAATAAAATGAATATCTTTCAGTCAAATCATGTTTACGTTCAATCAGCCAAGCGGTTTAATCCAGTTACGCAGTTACCTGCACAATATTTAACACAATTTACTACAATACACATTTCGACTTTCTAAGTTTCTTGGAAATTACGTAATCTTTTTAATATTAATTACTTAGCTAATTTTTTGGTTAATTATCTTTAACAAGTAATTTAAGTAATTTTGTTTGAACAGTTTATAAATGAGGACGGTATTGGCAGATGTGAAGAATTTTTTCACTTGGACGCGATTAATGTGCGACAAATACAAAAATACATATCTGTGCATATCGCAGTCAGGTATCAAGCAGCTATTAAATAATGTACTGTTTCATACCAACACCAACTCAAATGCTGTTTGTCATCTGTAACGTGGTAACCGCTTGATGAATTTTACTCAAATTTTCACAGTTGATATGAATATGTTATTCGTGTTAACAGCGACGATATATCGGTGATATCTAATCCGATTAATAAAATAGAAGGACTGAACGCATACTCAACGTGAAAATCAGCCCTGAATGTAAATATTTGAGTCTGCATCGCAAGTCGAGCGACTGGGAAATTCGTTTTATTGTGAGCGTATCGTTAGATGTCTTGTTAGAAGCAATGATTGTACCCTTACTGCACTTCATATTCATACTTATGCAAACTTAAAGAGCTATGTTCGAATTCCGCTTTTATCAGATTACATTTCAGTATGTTCACCAATACAGTGCACATACTAAAATTTTCACAGTGCAGGATATGTTTTTACCCACAACCTCACGTATCTAACGATATTACTGCCATGATAAATGTTAATTTCCACGAATGAACAAGAGTGGCGATATAAGAGGTCAAATCTTTGGGCAACATTTTTTTTCATATGAGCAGCACATAGCAGTAATATGACTCTTTTGCTACAATAAAATCCTATTTGAAGCGGGGCTATCGAAGTTACACAATTTTGATTTAAGACCTATTATAGAGGAACAAACAAAATCATCTCGAAGCTACAACGATAACAATCTAAGATCAGCCGCGTAAGCATTCTCTTCGGTTTACATTAGCAAAATACATTGAAGCAGCAGAGGGCGAATCGGTCATACCCACACAGTTTTCGACTAAAGGAGGACCACCGTAAGGCGGCCTCCCCAAATTTTCCTTTAGCTCAGCCCTCACTTTTGGATAGCCTCTAACGAATATTCATACGCCCCTAACAAGAAGCTAATAGAAATAATAAAAGCAACCAACTGAAGCTTTGCGAGTGCAGCCATACGAATAACTAGCATTGTTTGCCTGTAAAAAGGGTACTCCTCCATGTTTCATAAGCGTTTACGCTTACACTGCTTGGTTAACACCTGTTTAATAGTAATATTGTATGTAAGCTTTCATAGTATTTTGTGCACCAATTTCATTTTTAGAAAATCTATTAAGAATGCATAATCATTTTTGTGAAATCATTAAATTATAATATACACCAACTAGCTATGTAATGCGGGAGTCCACCTTCGGTGCGTACGTCTGTGTTGTTATTTTGTCAAGTCAGTTCACGAAGTTAAAACTGATGACCGCGCACACATCGCAATTACATCTCATGTAAGTGGACAATGTTTACAATACAGAACGCTCGTGGTTCCTATTATACGATATAGTATCGCAATTTAGTGACAGCGGACACTTGAAAATGTGATTCTAATCGTTACGTGCGTGCATCACGGAGTCAATGTCTGCGTACGCTAAACTGCGAACACCGATGACATAATTCTGACTGCGAATTGTCTGCACGGTTCAGTTCGTAATTTCGACAAAAGAACAATAATGGCGTACACACCAAAAGTAGTTTCACGCGTAAAACAAGTTATTTTGGATAACCCAGTGGTCCATCAAGCTTTCAGCACATAATTTGCTATGAAGTACCGGCAATTGTCCTAAGTTGGGTTTGTATTCGAGTAATTCTTCAACCACCGGGAGATGCCCTTTATGAGCTGCTTTAAATAACGGTGTTGCACCGTCCTGAAAAAAACAGAGGGACTAATTTTACATCACCTTAGGAAAGGACAAGTCCTGTGTATGTACGAGAAAGAAGAAGACAGGCTTCCACAAAAATTATGCACAAAGCAACAGCCTCTACAATTTAAAACACAAAAAGTGTAATAAATTAAGATATTTTCTACAAATAACATGAAAATATATTAGAAAATATCTTAGATAATTAGTAGTAATTGTTTTGGCTTTAACAGCCTAGGTACAGTCTGCTTAGTTTTTATATCGCGCCCAGGAATATAAAAACAATTCATTAATTTTTCCAGGGTAAATGTATTTTGTGCGGGCCAAATCCAAATACTGTTACCGTCTTAAATAATAAACCAAACCCAAATATTGTTAGCTTTGCCGATGGCTGGTCAAATTCAAATATGGTTAGCGTTTTCGATGATGGACTAAACCCAATATTGTTATCGTCTATCGTGAAGGACCAAACCAAAGTATCGTTAGAGCTTTCAACGGAAGGCCAAGCCCAGATGTTGTTGCCATCCTCAATCGTGGGTCTAACCCAAATATTATTAGCGTCTTCGAAAATATTACGGGTAAATAATTTTTTTTTGCAAAGAACATCTAAATCTGTAAACTCCAACTAATATAGTATCTGATTGAAGAAGAAACAGCATATTTCTAAGGTTATGACGATCGAGAGACAGTGCTATAGGATTATTAGCATTCTGGTTTCTATAATTATATAACTCACACAGTTCCACTAGTGCTTTCCGTAAATATCAAGCTAACACACCAGTAAGCCTGCCCACTGTAGCTAACATGTTGAAAGAACCAGACGGCTATGACATTGTCTTCACCTTTTGTCAAACTGTGCATTTTAAATTTTCCTTTTATTGCGCATTTGAAATCCGACCGCTGGAGTCCACTAACCATTGAAATTGACTTGCAGCAATTCGGATTCGTGCATATCAGTACATTTAAAGTGAAATGTTTACGTATCCTGCTTAATTTTTATAAAGAACAACAATATCAAATTAACAAGGTTCAGAAAGGATAATGTATTTCTGTTTTACACAGTTAATTTGGCAAAGGTAACTACTAGCTTTCAGATTCAATGATGTAAAACTGGCAGGCAGATTATAATAAGTTTTTAATCTAAAATTAGGAAGACAAAATGGCACTCTGTTTTACTGATGTAATATTTCTCATGTTGCTATTTAAAATCTAGGTGTTTAGCGATATCTATGGTTGAATACCTCGCCAAAACTGAAACAATGTATATATATAGTAGTATCAGAACGAAAATTATCACATCATCCAATTTTTCAAATATAAACATGATAACAAAAGTCGTAATTGTAATATTTTAAGTATCATACATCAATAAAATTCTGCCAGGACTGTTGATAATGCAGAAATCCTGGGATGCGCACAGGAACAGTAAAGCTGGTACATAAGTTTAAACTTCGTGTGCATTTCCGTCCAAGATATTTACATATTCTGATCGCCTCTATAAATATTGCTTGGAATACACTTTTTCACAATCACATGGAAAACACAAAATACACAACATCCTTCTGATAAGACCATACGCGGTGAACTTAACAGCTGTGGCTTCTTTCTGTCATGAAAAAATACGATTCAAAGCATGTTTCAGTTTCCGATGTCATGCTTATTATTGTGATTGATTTATATATAACAGTACATTAGCTAACATATTGAATAATTGAACACACATTGCTCTAGTTAATGGTCCTTCAAATCCAAAAAAATGTTGTCAAGTCATTAAAAAATATCAACTTTTGAATTCCGTACTATAAACACATAAAATTAAATATGTATATATTTTTCAATTCAATTTTTAATACGATATTTCAGCTTATATGTTAAGAGGTCATTTAACAAGAAACTAAACGAGAATCTAAACTTACGCTAAATACAGAAGTATATAAAATAATAAGCTTGAATAATCGTAGTAAGCACAAAAACAATGAACCAAAATGCGAATGATGTGTTTACGTGCCGCCTCGGGTATTTCAGATATGTAAAAGTAGTTCTCTGTTTTTCTATAAAGGTCGCCGCCAAAAATGCTTTTGAAACCACGATCACACGTTCAAACTTTTTGCTCAAAATCGGATGGAAATTTGATCCAAATTTTATAATATTAATAATAATGTGTAGTGTCAAAGTGCGCCAAATCGTGATGCTATAAATTTTTTGCAGAATGCTTTGTTACATTTTGAGGTCAATATATTTTAAAATATCTTCTTTGTCCGTGACTGACTAAAGTATATAACACTGTTTACGCGTTCAAATTCATCAAAAATGCGAAATTTTCATTGATTTTGAAGCACGATATTGATTCTTCCAGATTTTGACCAAACTTGAGCCTAAAAGCTTAAAAGTGTCAACGCAGGCTAGGTAATGCTTAAGTAAGACTTAGTTCACAACCAGAGCTTAAATTTTAATGAAAATATGAACGCATTTTTGCATTTTTGATTAATTCAAATGCGTAAACCCCGTTCAAACCTTTCAAGGACATTCATTTAACCAACCTGCCAGCGACAAAAATGTGTTATCTGAAAATGTTTCAGATTAAATTTTGATCTCTAATTTTGAAACATGACAATACGCTATAGTTTTCCACTACAAAGTCCAGTCAAGTTTTGAGCACAACTTTTGAACAAAAAGTTTGAACATGTGAACGCACCGTAAGCAAAATAAAATATTTTCTACTTGCGTGATAGCATTAATGGTAGGAATTTTAGATCACAACAATTCCTTTGAAAAGTACTTACCACACGGACTATATCAGCCTGAGCGCCTGCTTTCAGTAAATCACCGGCAATACAAACATTGCCCATTTGGGCGGCAATCCATAGGGCGCTTGCGCCATCCTGAAATAAACACGATGATGATATTCAATTTACTTGGTTAAATGGTTGATTCTACTCATTGCACAACTTAATTATATTTCGGGTTGATCACATAAGTCATTAAAGATTATTATTAAGATACAATTATAACGAAGTGTCACACAAACTTTTGCATTAATTCTACAGAATAACTCATATTATACTAAACAAAACGATAATTCATGACGTAAAAGTGTTATATATTTAACACTTTTTAAAACATTTCCACAAAAAATAATTTATACCCGTTAGGCTGAAAACTCTAGGTCACAGCAACAATTAATGCATCCGCTTTTACTGCGTTAGTTTGACGTCTTTGACAGAAGTATGATAATCACGCACACGAAATTACGCAGTGAAATCTCATTGAATGTGGCTAGAAGCCTATGACGGTCTTATTAATGAATTGATCTGGTTACAAGCGCATCTTGAAAATGTAATTTTACAACAGTTATTTGAAACATCAAAAATTGTTTATTTTATAACGGAATTACTTAGCTATTTACTTTTTTTGTATTTTACCAACCACTTCTTTCAGGGAAACTGCGTTGGACAACCCCGCGGTCCTAGCGTAGCGTTTAGTTTACTTCTATTTTCCGCATACATTAGAGTACGCTTTATAGTGAACGCATTTGTAACGCATTAAAAATTTATTAATAAAGAATTTGTACCATATCCACTTTTATTTTACTACCGATAATTTGAAAAATTTTATTTATTTTATTTTATTTTCACTATATAAGCACATTCACTATAAAAGCGTGCTCCACTCAATTTTTTACTTTAGTTTTTGAATTATATGTATAATAATATATATACATATATAATATATAATAATATATATTATATATATATAATACACTCATGTCAACCCTACCTTCCGACTATGATTAACGTTGGCTCCTTTCGCTATTAGCAAACGAACAATGCGAAGATGTCCGTTTTGTGACGCGATAAAAAGCGGCGTTGCCCCATCCTGAAACAGCAAAAATACGTCTAATAACTCATATATTTGGGGATGACAGGTTCTGCTGTATTTCATACTAATTTTAAATATTTTTTATTAATTTTTCGCACATTCAAACTAATTTTAGCTCATTAAAATGCTTGTACAACTGTGTGCCGCTAAGTATTTTGTCGTGTTTTCAAGAAACTGTATATCAGAAACAATAATATTCGTTAAGTGTAGTGTCTGCTAAAATGCCTTAAATTGAAAATAACAAATTAGTGTTAAAACCTTATAGTTTTAAAATAAAATAACAAACGAAACAACTCAAATGGCGTTATCCCAACTACCATGAATATTAACAAAAATGATGCCCATTTTTATAACTGTAAATGGGGTATGTAGGAATAATTATCAGAAAACATAAGTTAATTTGCAAATTTTGGCACAAGTATAAAGAATAAGCAGTTAATGAAATGAGATTTGTAAAACAGTGAGTACATACAAAAATAATCTATTGAGCCACAAAAAAAAGCATAATTATGTCTCTCCTACAATGTTTTATCAACTAGTTATCTGTCCAAAAGTCTGTAAGGTGTGACTGTACCACGGAAGTTCGCATTAACATGATGCCCAATACGTAGCACCTAGCTTGCTGAATTGTTTACAGGTAAGAGTTTAATTTTGGAAAGCTTATGCATAGCACCGGCGTAAATCTGTCCTTAAATTTGGGGGGGAGCAATACAAATAGGAGTGGAGCGGCAATACAAATTGGAGTGGGGTGGCAATACAAATTAAGGTGGGGTGGCAATACAAATTGGGATAGGGGGCAATAGCTATTTTGGTGCGCAAGTACTATAGATGTGAAATTTTTTGTGAAACTATCATGATTTTCCTGCCTCCCCCTCTCCCCCGGTATAGGCGTCTATGGTGCGTAGGGACATTTGTGAACTCTAATCCTCGCAGCGTATGCTGTGGGGACCTATGTTTGGGAAATATTCTGCGCAAAAGGACCTACCTTTTCGGATACATAGAGCATACCATTGCATCTGGAAAAGCCGAAAACAATGTCAAGCCTTATGATTTTAGCTTTTCAATCAGCTTTTGTCAGCTACTATTTGTGCAGTTTAATTTAGACCAGTTTAGTTCAGTTTACTTTCGTGCACCACCAGTTTAGCGCTATATTACATCATGACAGGGTTCGCATTTGAATTTTGTTCTGCTATAAAGAATCGTGGCTTGCCGTGCACCGAGGATCCAGACTCAGATATAAGCGTGTCTAGATAAATTTTATTCTTCATCATTTTGGTAGGTAGGTCCAGCGCCTATTCCACGACCAGTCATGGTAAAGGCCTCAGCGTGAATAGAACAAAACTCCTCCTTAGAGCTCCAAAGCCAGTGTCCCAGAGTACAGTACCGTGACAAATGAAACTTAATTTAGTTTATTGAGATATCATTTCGGTTATACCCTGTCAGCCCGAAAATAGTTTATTTTGCACTGCGCTAACTTTGGTACCATTCGACTCAACTCGACGAGATGGTTCAGAAGATATTTATTTTGGCCATAACAAAGCATTTTTTGGATTTTTTTGGTTTTCCAATTGTCCTATGCCTCAGCCTAATTTGTTACCCCATAAACCCATTCAACTGATTTTGAAATGATGCGACTCAGGTCGTCAATGCAGTTTGAAGGATATATAAAATTAAGGATATATATAAAATTATGTATTTGTCAAAACAAAATTTTCGAAAATTTTGGGTAGCAAGGGGATCCCAAAAAATCGAAAAAAATTATCATCAATCCGGCCGAATTATTTTCAGAAACGCATCGTCGGCCTGAGTCGAATGGTACCAAAATAATCACTGTATCTTCAAAATTTATCATTTTCGGGTTGGGAATATAACCGAAAAGATCCATCCTGCATTTAATTTATAGATTGTTGTTTCAAGTTCCACAAATTTAACGGGTTGTGTGTCAAAATGACTTCAATCAACCAAAAATAAAGACAACAAAATGCATAAAAACGTCAAAAGTCAAAAAATTTTAATAAAACTTACACACATTTGAGCATCGATATGTGCATTTTTGGTGAGCAAATATTCGACAACTTCTAATCGACCACATTGTGCTGCTACGAACAGAGGCGTACCACCGTCCTGAAAAAGTTTAAAAGGTAAAAACAAATTATAACTTCCGTCATATGTAAGGAACATCATGCTCAAGTACCGAAACACTAGGAGCAATGCATCCAACATTACTTGGTAAAGTTAAGAGTGCATTATAAAACTTTTGCACATTCGTCTATCCGATGTTGCAGTTTTTCGGCTCACTCTTTCCAAAGATTGTAAGAGGCACACCCATGGTTCTCTGTAAAGATATTTGCTATCCCTAGGTTCTTTGAAGGACCGTGAAAGAGTGTCAAAAGCCTCAACGAATCTCTGGTGACAGCACCTCAGAGAACCGCGGCGATAAGCCCAGGCAAATCATCGGATAAAGCACGGTACGTGAGTATGATCAATTGTCATAGTCTTCTAAAAATTAAAACTAAGTACTCTTAAATCATCCCTTAACTCATCCGGAAAATTTTATTTCCGGTAAATATCGCAACTGCAGAGCCGTTACGTATAACCAAAACTTCGCGACAGGACAGAATAATCTGCTTTTGCTAGGGTACAACTAACCTGTCTCACGACGGTCTAATCCCAGCTCACGTTCGCTACTGGTGTGTGAACAATCCAACGCTTGGTGAATTCTGCTTCACAATGATAGGAAGAGCCGACATCGAAGGATCAAAAAGCAACGTCGCTATGGACGCTTGGCTGCCACAAGCCAGTTATCCCTGTGGTAACTTTTCTGACACCTCTTGCTTGAAACCCTCAAAGTCAAAAGGTTCGATAGGCCACGCTTTCGCGGTTTCTATTCGTACTGAAAATCAAAATCAAGCGAGCATTTGCCCTTTTGCTCTACGCGAGGTTTCTGTCCTCGCTGAGCTTGACGCTTGACTTAGGACACCTGCGTTACCATTTGACAGATTTACCGCCCCAGTCAAACTCCCCGCCTGACACTGTCTTCAGAGCGGATCGTCGTGAATCCGTGGTTCACGCCATAATTCTAAAATTGAGAGCCGAAGCTCGCATTCCGCCTAACCGAATTAGAAAAGAAACGATGAAACCAAAACTTCGCGACAGGACAGAATAATCTGCTTTTGAAGTATTAGCTTTCGTAGTTTTTTTGGCCTTTATCGCCTATCGATTTCCATTCCGAATTGCAATAAAAACAATAATTCCAAAACACATGAAATCTAAGAAATATAAATCATGGCCTCATAAAACAAAATTTTGCATGCAAATGATTTCATAGCTCTATAAATAAAGCGCGGCGGGTACAAACCTTTTGTTTATATAAATTAATTATTTAAATGTGCACAAAAAATCTCACCCACAATCAATCTTGATAAATCTGTACATATTTTAGCTAACGACAAAAAAGCGGTACACCAAATTTCCACTGACCTACCAATCAAACGTGGACAGTCACGCCTCGAGACTCAACAATGACATGTGATCATACTGACGCGTAAAACAAAACAACATGTATCGCGTCATCAAAGTAATATAATCTGTCAATGTCTCTTTAATGCCTAAACTGGCGCATAAGTAAACATCCAGATTATGCTTTCATATTAGTACAAAGCCGCTTTACAAGAATTCTTAGGCATCCAACCAAAAAAGTTATCACTAAGATCTTAATACATTCAGTGGAATAGGTCTTCTAATCAAAAATTACATTTCCCGGTAGGGTATTAATGTAATGCCAAAAATTTAAACTGCCATCACATAGAAAACAGCTCCTAATAGGACTATCTATTGTTAGGATTGGACAAGTCATGTGCAGTGAGATCGTCGTGCTGACGTGCCATTTCTGAGAAATAGCCAAACTTCTGAAACTCTCAGTTTTGTTTATACTTTTGACGTCTCAGAAGGATAATTTCACCATGGACACCAGGCGCATCCACCCACCCAGAAATTAAGCTGGATGGGTACGCCCTTAATCCTGTGTCTCGTTTACCCAGAAAATAATAAATGCAGATCATGATTTTTATTCAGAAATTAGTTTTTGCTAAACATATGCAATAAAGAGGTTCTTCTCCCAAATTCAAAACTCATTCCCGAGTGCTTGAGTTACAACATGTAATAAAGAGGTTCTTCCCCCAAACTCAAAACTCGTTCCCGAGTGCTTGAGTTACAACATATGTAATAAAGAGGTTCTTCCCCCAAATTCAAAACTCGTTCCCGAGTGCTTGAGTTACAACATATGTAATAAAGAGGTTCTTCCCCCAAATTCAAAACTCGTTCCCGAGTGCTTGAGTTACAACATATGTAAAAAAGAG
>JASANE010024798.1:0-30393 GCA_030248225.1 Trileptium ribeirensis | reverse complement strand
AAAAATGAAACTGACACGAGCGCCATTTGAACGTCATCCTGTATCAGCTTCTGCCGATTTCAGAACATGGCCAAAAAGCCGATTTTGATAAATGTTCCTCTTCGACAACTCAGTTGTTAAGGATGGTATTTTCAACACCGGCCACCGAAATTGTCAACGATAGCAATATGAGCTATAGTAAGCGAACCGGTATGCTTATAACCTTAGTTATTTATTTAGATTATTTAACTCAGTTATGTGCATTTGTGTTTAGTATGTAGCAGTTTGCAGTAGTGCACGTATAGGTTTCATAAAACATTGTGCAATAAGAAGATTTCTGTTTTATTTGTTTCTAGTATTGATGGAGCATTTTTGCAATCTTCTTCTACCTAGAAGCCTTGACACTAAGGTGTCTAAAATAGTTTTTCTAACATACTAAAGGAAATTTGATCTAATAAATCTGGCTTATCTAGATTCGTAATGCCCCGGTTTCATCAATTGGCCCATCCATAGAAAAAAACGGACGCCCGTTCTTTGTACCTTCGGGGAAAATTTTAGGCTCTCCGGTAATATCATCTCCAGTTGACATAACATTTCAAAAATTTTTTTGCAAATTCGTTGTCAAGCTTCTTTAACCTCAAAAGACGTTTTTGCAGTGTTTTGAAGGCCACTTATTAACAATTTTAGCATTTTATTAAAGCATTGAATTTTAAAACTATTATATTTTGAAGCCACTCTATTCAACCAAAGAGCCACCCAGGTCATGCCACTCTTGCAAATTAACAATTTTAGCATTTTATTAAAGCACTAAA
This sequence comes from Trileptium ribeirensis, assembly GCA_030248225.1. Classification (NCBI taxonomy): domain Eukaryota; kingdom Metazoa; phylum Nematoda; class Enoplea; order Enoplida; family Thoracostomopsidae; genus Trileptium; species Trileptium ribeirensis. Next base: position 29,602 of record JASANE010024798.1, on the reverse strand, counting down.
TTTTCAAACTTTTATATTTTGAAGCCACTCTATTCAACCATAGAGCCATCCAGGTGATGCCACTCTTGAATAATCTGTCTCATTACATCCACTCGTTTCGAGCTGGTGGGCCCACTATATAATCAAGCTACGGGCAAAATGTAAATGAATGAAGAAGCAAGTGCGTTTGATATGGGATCGGTTATTCCCTGCCATGGATGGGCCCTCAGGATTTCGGCGGTTCCCCCAGGTTAACCGCAGCACCCCAGTTATTTTGACGTATCACCAAAAATGATCGCCCTAACAAAAAACGGCTACAACCAAACTCAATACTAATTGCTGCTTATGTACAGATTATTATTTATTTATGATAAATTCTTGAGTAAATTGCAGTTCGTGCTGTCGGACTGCACATTTTCAGGTAAATAATAAATATGCCACAAAACAATCATGTACACTGTACAATCACGGCCAAAAGTATGCGCGCAAAAAACAAACACATTGCGTCCGTCAGCGTCCACACGAAATTGCGTTAACTCCGCGTCCGAATGAAATTACGTCCGTCCTCGTCCGTGCGCAATTTCGTCAGTTCGCGTATGCACTTTTTCCCGTGACTATATATGTGTATTAAATGCGTGAAAATTCCATTACAAGACCTCCAATTGACCTGAGCATACTGTTTCTTTTAGCTAACCTGAGGGAAATTATCACTATATATATGTGACATTTCCTTAGGATCAAAATTTTACCTGGGGGTTTGCAATGGAACTCCCAGCTCCAGCGGCGGAAACTCGAAAAACCTGGGGGAATCCCCCATCTTATCGTGGGGAAAACCGTTCCCCCAGGTCAGTTGCGGGTTTTGTAATTGCGTTTTTCATGTTTTTCAAGCGTTTCAAACATTTATATCGTTTTTTAGTTTCATACTTGTAGCACTAAAAATGGTTTTTTTGCAAGCTGCACTTAATTTTACTTAGGATTTGGTCAAAAATAGTCAAAATATAATCAGTAAAATGGAGTTTCGTAGTAACTTGTTGGGACTATAATTTTTGGTGCGATATGAAAATACCTTGGGGCTTGGTGGTGCTGTTGGGTAGCCGAAATCATAGGTGGAGCTCGAAAATCCTGAGGGAAACACACCCCGTCTGTGGAGAGGCGAAGTTATTGCAGGTTCCCGCAGGGTGGAGCTAGCCCCCCAGTTCAAAGCCTTCGAGGAAAAATTTTGTTCCTGTGGAAAGGCCTGATTCCCTTTTTCTAAATTTTGGCGAGTAAGGAGTGTGTTGCTAAGCGAAAAGATACTACATCATCATGTGCCGTCAAATACATTGTGGTTTACTATAGACGGTCTCACGGCTGTATAAATCTGCGCAGCCTTTACGACATGCGCACGAGGGCTTGGTGTTTTTGTCTTCTGTGTTTGTACGGTAATATTCTGTCCTATTTTTGATGTTCGTGGTTGATTTTCCATAGTCTTATTTCTCAGTGTCGTACAGTGTGATTAGTTAACAACTTTTGATTACTGGTTATCAAAAGTATAGATGCAGCAGTAGACGCAGCGTAATTTGTTCTATGAATTCTCCAAACTATTAATGTTATTAGGTTCGTGGGTCTCTTGGATACCGAAACTCCTGCATAACCCGGAATAAGATCTGACTCTGTATGCATAACATTCTATTTTGCATCCACTGTGCTATTATACATAAATGCATGTTGATGGGGACAAAAGGTGTGGTAGCGGCACAAAAACCGTAATTTGTTGACATTTTAAAGGAAAATAAAAAATGTAATGTTAACAGTAGTCAAAAGCAAACCATTTCGCGATCCTCGGGTCCAAGTTTAAAAATCTGGGGCCCGAAATCCTGAGGGACATTTACTTGTCGGGGACGATGTGAGCCAAATAGTAGTGATTTCCCCGGTGTCGGAGTCTAGTGATCTTAAATTGTTTTGCAGTCAATCTATACACTCTAGACTGCTAAAACCAATTTCCCGCTTGGAGTGGTTAAAGGGTTTGCTTAGAGCGGTAATGCAAAATTTGTTTCTATCGGCAACGCAATCCAAGTGACGGCATTGGTAGGAAGCATTCCAAATTTTCGATTTTATGTGCTTCTGATTTAAATGCACCCGTCATAGTCCGTGCCAGAACTTACTGTTTCGGACGATCAGACTTCGAGCAAACGTCAAGGACACTTCTCGAACAACAAAACAATTTTTGTACGTATTTACAACATGTTTTGATTTCGAACAACGTTAAGATTTCTATTATATAAATATGGCTTTTCCAAATAGGGGGTGGGGGGCCCCAGGATTTTGACCTCCCCAGGTTCCCTAGGTTCATGACCCAGGTACTTTCCCCCTGCTGCACTAAAAATTTGCGAATTCTTTCAATTTTCGCTAAAAATACCCAAATTTTCTAAAATTACTAAAATTGGCTAAAAATCATGTGATTTTGGTGGTTTAGAGCAGTCAGTGAATAGTTTTGTATTATTTGAAATTATTTAAACACTCGATGACATAACACATCAGAATCGAAGATGTCCAACAAGACCTTCAAACGGTTCGAACAAAATTAGTTTTCGATCGAATATCGAAGAAAACTCGAATGGCTTTTTTTCTACAAGGACTGTATATAGATTTGCTATATTTCGGTGTAGTAGCTTGAATTGAAACTAAGAGTGTCTATTGATTTCTGAGTAGTGAGGTCATGGTTGGGTCAGAAATGGGTTTGAAACGTGCCTGTGACAGAGTAAAAACGTAGCAATCTGGTATATCTCCACAATTATTCAAGCAACATTAAATGATATTCGGCTTAATTTGTAAATTGATGTTCCATATAGTATGCTGTCTGCGCTTTGTATCGTTGTTACTTACGCTGAAGTATTGGTTGAAAATTTACTTAAATTTGTTCATGAAAACTGTTCAATATACTACGGTAAAGTTTAGCGACGGCTTAACTAAATATAATATAATATCTTGATTGCCGAAGAAACAAGCTACTAGTAGGTTTTATAATGACTAACATTGAGATCTGCTCAACTTGTAAGTTGATGCTTCATGTAGTACGCTGTGTGTGCGTTTGCATCGTTGTTACCTATCATGCTGCAGTATTGGTTCGAAATTAACTTAAATTAGTTCAATAGAGCTCTTCTCTTCAATAAAAGAATACTACTGAGAATACTTGGGCAGCAAACACGTGTAAAATCTATCTCACAAATTTATGTACTATGATGATAGGGCGATATTAAGATGTGAAAGTAAGAATTTTTAATTTATTCACCACTTTAAGCTTGGAGTAAATGTGAGTAAAGTAAATGCTGTCGCGGATGACGTTGCTTATATGCCTGACTACTTACGTGTGATAAATTTCATTCTGTAGTTTTATGTTTCAGGGCTTGAAGAATTGGATGTTGACACAGATTTGTCAGCGTTAAATACTCCTCGACACCAAATACAACGGAATTTGCACAGCGCATCTGAACAACCGATATCACATCAGTTGCATTCGGCTGCTCAGTGCGACTGTTACGGAGTTTCAAATTCACCACGATTCAATGCAACATCCACAGTGCCTGTTACTATTTCGTCACAACGCGCAGCGTCTTCAGACCGGCAACCACAACCCCAAAGTCATGTGAAATTCAATCGTAACCGACGAAATTCGAAACCGTCGCTTGGCTCTACACCACTCACGAGTCAAAATCGTGGCTCGACGTCGCGTGTAATTCATGGCATTGGCGCGATGTTGGCACTGGTCGGAGCAGGATTTGATGTGCGCAAGTGCAGTGCAACGTCTCTCCAACCAACATGTTACAACGCCCACTGCACCTGTAGCATCATCAGCGGCAACTACTTCGTCTATAAATCGGTCACCGGCATTGTCGGACCAGCAGCCACCAGTACCAGTTGCATCCCCGCATCGTTTACAGCATAGTTCACGTTTGCAAAACCGCTTTCCTTCACCGCAATTTACTATTTGCCCGTACCATCAACAGCTTTTACCTTTGGCCTCTGCTGATCACTCTGTCGCGGCTTCGATGCATGCAACGTCGACGACTACGAGAGAGCGATCTGTTTCGGGAAATAGCGCTACAAGTTCATCGGCGCTATCGTCGGGCTCGGCATCGTCGAATGCTGCTGTAAGCGGCGGTGCGAAAGTGTTAAATACATTTGTGCCTGCACAAATAGCCAGCAATGCTATATATTATCCGTTACCGTACGACCGCCGTAATCAGGCGTGTCCACCAGCAGCAACATCAGTTCGCAATCCCGGTAAAATTTAGTGATACGCTAATATCATATGGTTCACCAGGACTTTTGGGAGCTATCCATGGCTTACCAGCACCAGCACACCCACAGCAGAACATGCATGAAACTAGTCAGACGCATTATAGGTCGGCCTTTTTTCGCGAACAATAGCGGTCAAGCACAGGAAGCAGCACTAGCGGGCGATCAAATACCTGTACAGCGGACGTAAAGCTCGCATCCATTGGAAAATGCTGTGGATCTTCACGGTTACCCTCCAGGACATCCTGGTACTAACCATCCCGATATCCAGTGTATATGTAATTATTCGTTACCCCAGAACTCTTTTAATGCGAGTAAAACTTCGCCTTCACGGCGAACGTTTCTTCCCAAATTACTCTAGTTCGTCATCGGGTCTGTTCCAGCTGCATAATTATAGATGGGTCACTAATGGTAGCAGTGTAACAGCGGCGAACGCCGTTCCGGCGGATGTTTCTGTAGAGCCTACGCAGCATACCTTAGCACAATTGCAAGGAACATCGACACCGATCATGCAGCGACACCAAGGGTCGTCGCCAACTGCAGTCGGTAGCAGCAACAGCAACTATTTTGCTAACGCATTCCAGCGTGCTACAGCCGGACGTCGCAGTGATTCAGCCGGTCCCGAGGTGACATGCGGTAGCGGGTCAGCAACGCCGTCGTCGGTGCATAAATTTTCAACGGGTGTTGCCTTGAACACTACTGTATCTAGCGGAAATCCTATTTCAAATAGTATGGTGCCGCAGCCTACCCAACGTTTTGTAAAATTTGTAAAGCACCCCATAGGGCATAGCTCTGGCAGCAGCAGTAACACGCCGAGCTTGAGTACAAATGGCGGTGGTGCTGATGGAGGTGGTTCAGACTCCAATGCTGCAGTCTACATCGTCGAATATGAAGACAGCACTGGCTCAAAATCAGGAATGCTGCACGGTTTTACACCGACGAACAGGATGGCCACGCAAATCAAAAAGATTGGCATCGACCGGTCTTGGTTCACACACTCGTGCGCATTCATACGACGAGTGGACCTACAACAGCTGTAACGGTGGAAAAAAGAGTCCACTACGTCAACAATGTGCTACGCAGCTGTATCCAACAACAACAAACAACCCTTCTTCGGTGCGGCAACAACGACGATGGCGGATCAACTCGGTGGACTCTGCTCCAGACAGCGCTGTTTCAGCATCATGTGTTTCGAAACACAACGCCAAGCAGCAACAACTCTTCATTACCGCGTTCTCCACTAAAAGTGAGGACTCAAGGAGCTCATGCACCACTGACACAACCTGCCTCGCCGCACAGTTGCATCGACAGATTATCGAAGGCTGCGCGGCTAGCAACGTTTCGAAATCAGCATCTGCGACTGGATGGCTTTTACCTGCACCGTTGCTGATTCACCAACCCGGTGGTTATCAACAGAAGCATCAAAACTTGTCACCACATCCAGACGCCGACACTGCCAAGTCCTGCCACCTTGTCGCTAAGCTCATACGCGTATCCATATCCTCCACACCTTACCACGGTTTCGAATGTTTGTGCCGGGAATGTGTTATGGCTTTTACCATCACGGTGCTCCAAACAATGCTCATTATCCATCGGCGATTCCGAAAAACTGCTGTCTTCGTGCACGATTTCTTGCGGCGTGCGGTGACGTTTGAGGGCGTGGTAGAGGTGGATGTTGACGAAAGTTAGCGCTGTGAGCGACGGTACTATAGTTGATTCGAGAAGACTGACACTCGGCGGCAGAAACAGCCGAAGAAAAGGACGCAATTGATGTGGTGCTATGTACAGGTGCGCAAAGTAACTGCGGTGTAGCTGGTTGAGAGCATCCGGCACCACTAATTCCGCTGTCGTTCAAAGCCACGTTGGAGCATTCTTGATCATTAACTGCTTTTGCAAATCTGGGTGAAGTCGTTACACATGCTGCGTCAGAACAGGCATCTGTCGTTACTCTAGGTGATCCGTTAATGGTCCAGTTAAAGTTCTCTTTCGTAGTGTAGCCGGCCACATCACTACAGTTTGCGGCAGGCGACGACAAGGATTGCTGCGAAGGTTGTTCGTCAATCGAAGAACCAAGCAATGAAAATGGCGAATAACGAGTACCAAAACCTGGACCACCACTTGCGCTACAGCTGCTGCTGCCTGGACCACCACAAGCGAGGTGAGATGATGAGCCACACGTTGATATTCCAGACTCTCCCGGAGTACATTCCGCACACGAGTACGCGGCATTTCCCGGATGCCGATTTATGGTATGACCCTGATATTGTTGTTGGTGGCACCTTTGCTGTCCTGGCTGCTGTGCAAGACAGATTTGCGATTCTGGATCTTGCTTCTTTCCTTTCTCAAAGTCCAAGGTATGTGGACGTTCAGGACGCGATGGATCTACAGACATACTATGCGAATCTTTTGCTCCAGCAGTGTAGTTTGTGTCTGGAACTGCGTTTTGGCTCAACAAACTCGCTGGTTGATTTAGGTCAAGTTGGGAATGAGGATGTCGTTCCGGATGATGTTGATTGGACAGCGCATCTGGCAGTCCAATACTATCCATAAAATTATCAACATCTCTGCTTTTATCGTATAATGGTTTTGGATGGCCCAACTTGTGATCTAAGTCGCAATTAAACTTCGAATTTTCAGACGCTAATAGTCCGCCATAGACAGGATTATTAAGCACAGATTGTTGCTGTTGATAGGCGAGCAGTTGATGCTGGTGATGTGCATACGGAATCGCCGATGGATAATGAGCATTGTTTGGAGCACCGTGATGGTAAAAGCCATAACACATTCCCGGCACAACATTCGAAACCGTGGTAAGGTGTGGAGGATATGGATACGCGTATGAGCTTAGCGACAAGGTGGCAGGACTTGGCAAGCGTCGGCGTCCGGAATGTGGTGACAAGTTTTGATGCTTCTGTTGATAACCACCGGGTTGGGGTGAATCAGCAACGGTGGTAGGTAAAAGCGATCCAGTCGCAGATGCTGATTTCGAAACGTTGCTAGCCGCGCAGCCTTCGATAATCTGTCGATGCAACTGGTGCGGCGAGGCAGGTTGTGTCAGTGGGGGCGCAGTGAGCTTTAGTTCCTCACTTTTAGTGGAGAACGGTGTAACTAAGAGTTGTTGCTGCTTGGCGTTGTGTTTCGAAACACATGATGCTGAAACAGCGCTGTCTGGAGCAGAGTCCACCGAGTCTATCCGCCATCGTCGTTGTTGCCGCACCGAAGAAGGGTTGTTTGTTGTTGTTGGATACAGCTGCGTAGCACATTGTTGACGTAGTGGACTCTTTTTTCCACCGTTACAGCTGTTGTAGGTCCACTCGTCGTATGAATGCGCACGAGTGTGTGAACCAAGACCGGTCGATGCCAATCTTTTTGATTTGCGTTCCGTCGTTGGTGTAAACTGCAGCATCTGATTTTGAGCCAGTGTTGTCTTCATATTCGACGATGTAGACTGAGCATTGGAGTCTGAACCACCTCCATCAGCACCACCGCCATTTGTACTCAAGCTCGGCGTGTTACTGCTGCTGCCAGAGCTATGCCCTATGGGGTGCTTTACAAATTTTACAAAACGTTGGGTAGGCTGCGGCACCATACTATTTGAAATAGGATTTCCGCTAGATACAGTAGTGTTCAAGGCAACACCCGTTGAAAATTTATGCACCGACGACGGCGTTGCTGACCCGCTACCGCATGTCACCTCGGGACCGGCTGAATCACTGCGACGTCCGGCTGTAGCACGCTGGAATGCGTTAGCAAAATAGTTGCTGTTGCTGCTACCGACTGCAGTTGGCGACGACCCTTGGTGTCGCTGCATGATCGGTGTCGATGTTCCTTGCAATTGTGCTAAGGTATGCTGCGTAGGCTCTACAGAAACATCCGCCGGAACGGCGTTCGCCGCTGTTACACTGCTACCATTAGTGACCCATCTATAATTATGCAGCTGGAACAGACCCGATGACGAACTAGAGTAATTTGGAAGAAACGTTCGCCGTGAAGGCGAAGTTTTATTCGCATTAAAAGAGTTCTGGGGTAACGAATAATTACATATACACTGGATATCGGGATGGTTAGTACCAGGATGTCCTGGAGGGTAACCGTGAAGATCCACAGCATTTTCCAATGGATGCGAAGCTTTACGTCCGCTGTACGGTATTGATCGCCCGCTAGTGCTGCTTCCTGTGCTTGACCGCAATTGTTCGCGAAAAAAGGCCGACCTATAATGCGTCTGACTAGTTTCATGCATGTTCTGCTGTGGGTGTGCTGGTGCTGGTAAGCCATGGATAGCTCCCAAAAGTCCTGGTGAACCATATGATATTAGCGTATCACTAAATTTTACCGGGATAGGATGATGTTGCTGCTGGTGGATATGCTGATTACGGCGGTCGTACGGTAACGGATAATATATAGCATTGCTGGCTATTTGTGCAGGCACAAATGTATTTAACACTTTCGCACCGCCGCTTACAGCAGCATTCGACGATGCCGAGCCCGACGATAGCGCCGATGAACTTGTAGCGCTATTTCCCGAAACAGATCGCTCTCTCGTAGTCGTCGACGTTGCATGCATCGAAGCCGCGACAGAGTGATCAGCAGAGGCCAAAGGTAAAAGCTGTTGATGGTACGGGCAAATAGTAAATTGCGGTGAAGGAAAGCGGTTTTGCAAACGTGAACTATGCTGTAAACGATGCGGGGATGCAACTGGTACTGGTGGCTGCTGGTCCGACAATGCCGGTGACCGATTTATAGACGGAGTAGTTGCCGCTGATGATGCTACAGGTGCAGTGGGCGTTGTAACATGTTGGTTGAGAGACGTTGCACTGCACTTGCGCACATCAAATCCTGCTCCGACCAGTGCCAACATCGCGCCAATGCCATGAATTACACGCGACGTCGAGCCACGATTTTGACTCGTGAGTGGTGTAGAGCCAAGCGACGGTTTCGAATTTCGTCGGTTACGATTGAATTTCACATGACTTTGGGGTTGTGGTTGCCGGTCTGAAGACGCTGCGCGTTGTGACGAAATAGTAACAGGCACTGTGGATGTTGCATTGAATCGTGGTGAATTTGAAACTCCGTAACAGTCGCACTGAGCAGCCGAATGCAACTGATGTGATATCGGTTGTTCAGATGCGCTGTGCAAATTCCGTTGTATTTGGTGTCGAGGAGTATTTAACGCTGACAAATCTGTGTCAACATCCAATTCTTCAAGCCCTGAAACATAAAACTACAGAATGAAATTTATCACACGTAAGTAGTCAGGCATATAAGCAACGTCATCCGCGACAGCATTTACTTTACTCACATTTACTCCAAGCTTAAAGTGGTGAATAAATTAAAAATTCTTACTTTCACATCTTAATATCGCCCTATCATCATAGTACATAAATTTGTGAGATAGATTTTACACGTGTTTGCTGCCCAAGTATTCTCAGTAGTATTCTTTTATTGAAGAGAAGAGCTCTATTGAACTAATTTAAGTTAATTTCGAACCAATACTGCAGCATGATAGGTAACAACGATGCAAACGCACACACAGCGTACTACATGAAGCATCAACTTACAAGTTGAGCAGATCTCAATGTTAGTCATTATAAAACCTACTAGTAGCTTGTTTCTTCGGCAATCAATATATTATATTATATTTAGTTAAGCCGTCGCTAAACTTTACCGTAGTATATTGAACAGTTTTCATGAACAAATTTAAGTAAATTTTCAACCAATACTTCAGCGTAAGTAACAACGATACAAGCGCAGACAGCATACTATATGGAACATCAATTTACAAATTAAGCCGAATATCATTTAATGTTGCTTGAATAATTGTGGAGATATACCAGATTGCTACGTTTTTACTCTGTCACAGGCACGTTTCAAACCCATTTTGACCCAACCATGACCTCACTACTCAGAAATCAATAGACACTCTTAGTTTCAATTCAAGCTACTACACCGAAATATAGCAAATCTATATACAGTCCTTGTAGAAAAAAAGCCATTCGAGTTTTCTTCGATATTCGATCGAAAACTAATTTTGTTCGAACCGTTTGAAGGTCTTGTTGGACATCTTCGATTCTGATGTGTTATGTCATCGAGTGTTTAAATAATTTCAAATAATACAAAACTATTCACTGACTGCTCTAAACCACCAAAATCACATGATTTTTAGCCAATTTTAGTAATTTTAGAAAATTTGGGTATTTTTAGCGAAAATTGAAAGAATTCGCAAATTTTTAGTGCAGCAGGAAAGTACCTGGGGGTCATGAACTTAGGGAACCTGGGGAGGTCGAAATACCTGGGGCCCCCCACCCCCTATTTGGAAAAGCCATATTTATATAATAGAAATCTTAACGTTGTTCGAAATCAAAACATGTTGTAAATACGTACAAAAATTGTTTTGTTGTTCGAGAAGTGTTCGACGTTTGCTCGAAGTCTGATCGTCCGAAACAGTAAGTTCTGGCACGGACTATGACGGGTGCATTTAAATCAGAAGCACATAAAATCGAAAATTTGGAATGCTTCCTACCAATGCCGTCACTTGGATTGCGTTGCCGATAGAAACAAATTTTGCATTACCGCTCTAAGCAAACCCTTTAACGACTCCAAGCGGGAAATTGGTTTTAGCAGTCTAGAGTGTATAGATTGACTGCAAAACAATTTAAGATCACTAGACTCCGACACCGGGGAAATCACTACTATTTGGCTCACATCGTCCCCGACAAGTAAATGTCCCTCAGGATTTCGGGCCCCAGATTTTTAAACTTGGACCCAGAGGATCGCGAAATGGTTTGCTTTTGACTACTGTTAACATTACATTTTTTATTTTCCTTTAAAATGTCAACAAATTACGGTTTTTGTGCCGCTACCACACCTTTTGTCCCCATCAACATGCATTTATGTATAATAGCACAGTGGATGCAAAATAGAATGTTATGCATACAGAGTCAGATCTTATTCCGGGTTATGCAGGAGTTTCGGTATCCAAGAGACCCACGAACCTAATAACATTAATAGTTTGGAGAATTCATAGAACAAATTACGCTGCGTCTACTGCTGCATCTATACTTTTGATAACCAGTAATCAAAAGTTGTTAACTAATCACACTGTACGACACTGAGAAATAAGACTATGGAAAATCAACCACGAACATCAAAAATAGGACAGAATATTACCGTACAAACACAGAAGACAAAAACACCAAGCCCTCGTGCGCATGTCGTAAAGGCTGCGCAGATTTATACAGCCGTGAGACCGTCTATAGTAAACCACAATGTATTTGACGGCACATGATGATGTAGTATCTTTTCGCTTAGCAACACACTCCTTACTCGCCAAAATTTAGAAAAAGGGAATCAGGCCTTTCCAACAGGACAAAATTTTTCCTCGAAGGCTTTGAACTGGGGGGCTAGCTCCACCCTGCGGGAACCTGCAATAACTTCGCCTCTCCACAGACAGGTTGTTTCCCTCAGGATTTTCGAGCTCCGCCTATGATTTTCGGCTACCCAACAGCACCACCAAGCCCCAAGGTATTTTCATATCGCACCAAAAATTATAGTCCCAACAAGTTACTACGAAACTCCATTTTACTGATTATATTTTGACTATTTTTGAGCAAATCCTAAGTAAAATTAAGTGCAGCTTGCAAAAAAACCATTTAAGTGCTACAAGTATGAAACTAAAAAACGATATAAATGTTTGAAACGCTTGAAAAACATGAAAAACGCAATTACGAAAACCCGCAACTGACCTGGGGGAACGTTTCCCACGAAATAATGAGATTCCCAGGTTTTTCGAGTTTCCGCCGCTGGAGCTCGGAGCTAGTTGCAAACACCAGGTAGAATTTTGATCCTAAGGAAATGTCACATATATATAGTGATAATTTACTTATTTTACGTCATATTTATGAAGAAACAGTATGCTCAGGTCAATTGGAGGTCTTGTAATGGAATTTTCACGCATTTAATACACATATATAGTCACGGGAAAAAGTGCATACGCGAACTGACGAAATTGCGCACGGACGAGGACGGACGTAATTTCATTCGGACGCGGAGTTAACGCAATTTCGTGTGGACGCTGACGGACGCAATGTGTTTGTTTTTTGCGCGCATACTTTTGGCCGTGATTGTACAGTGTACATGATTGTTTTGTGGCATATTTATTATTTACCTGAAAATGTGCAGTCCGACAGCATGAACTGCAATTTACTCAAGAATTTATCATAAATAAATAATAATATGTACATAAGCAGCAATTAGTATTGAGTTTGGTTGTAGCCGTTTTTTGTTAGGGCGATCATTTTTGGTGATACGTCAAAATAACTGGGGTGCTGCGGTTAACCTGGGGGAACCGCCGAAATCCTGAGGGGCCCATCCATGGCAGGGAATAACCGATCCCATATCAAACGCACTTGCTTCTTCATTCATTTACATTTTGCCCGTAGCTTGATTATATAGTGGGCCCACCAGCTCGAAACGAGTGGATGTAATGAGACAGATTATTCAAGAGTGGCATCACCTGGATGGCTCTATGGTTGAATAGAGTGGCTTCAAAATATAAAAGTTTGAAAATTTAGTGCTTTAATAAAATGCTAAAATTGTTAATTTGCAAGAGTGGCATGACCTGGGTGGCTCTTTGGTTGAATAGAGTGGCTTCAAAATATAATAGTTTAAAAATTCAATGCTTTAATAAAATGCTAAAATTGTTAATAAGTGGCCTTCAAAACACTGCAAAAACGTCTTTTGAGGTTAAAAGAAGCTTGACAACGAATTTGCAAAAAAATTTTCGAAATGTTATGTCAACTGGAGATGATATTACCGGGAGAGCCTAAAATTTTCCCCGAAGGTACAAAGAACGGGCGTCCGTTTTTTTCTATGGGTCATCGACTAACCGGGGCATTACGAATCTAGATAAGCCAGATTGATTAATCTAATTTCCTTTAGTATGTTAAGAAAACGATTTTAGACACCTTAGTGTCAAGGCTTCTAGGTACAAGAAGATTCAAAATGCTCCATCAATACTAGAAACAAATAAAACAGAAATCTTCTTATTGCACAATGTTTTATGAAACCTATACGTGCACTACTGCAAACTGCTACATACTAAACACAAATGCACATAACTGAGTTAAATAATCTAAAATAAATAACTAAGATTATAAGCATACCGGTTCGCTTACTATAGCTCATATTGCTATCGTTGACAATTTCGGTGGCTGGTGTTGAAATAACAGCACCATTCCTTAACAACTGAGTTGTCGAAGAGGAACATTTATCAAAATCGGCTTTTTGGCCATGTTCTGAAATCGGCATAGCCTCAATAGGACGACGTTCAAATGGCGCTCGTGTCAGTTTCATTTTTTCATTCAAATTTGGAGTAGAACGGGATAGTGTTTGATTCTTGTTATTTAAACTATGCACAGTTTGATATAGTAAATTATTTAAATAACGTTTATCAGTACTATTTTCGAAAGCAACCTTCACTCTATTCTCTGATTGTCGAGTGCGGTTTTTTACTTTAGTCGATAAATAAATCTCTGCTCCACCATCGTTTGGCCCTGGTACAACCGCAGAGAGAAGATTCGGATTACTCGAAACTAACTGATGTCCAGCGGTTGCTTGATCAGCTTTCAAATTAGCGCTGATATCACTCTGTTCACTTACAAAATTTTTCACAAGCTCAGGAGCAATGGGCTCGCGACGGCGAGGCAGAGTATATGGAGGGGTAGTATCTGCCGCTGCTTTGAGGGGAAATTGCTCAAACAAAAATCGCACATCAGGTTTGTGTGGGCCGACATTAACAGTTTTAAAGTTATTTGCCGGCTGCAAATCATCACTACTCTCATCCGGCGTGACGTTGGTATTTGGTTTTTCACCAACGAAGGCAGAATTAGTTGCAATCCCGACATTTTCTTTAAATGGCGATGAAGCTTTCACATCGTCTACATCATATGTGTCAGCTGAAACCATAATATCACTATTATGCATAGAAACTACATACAAGTTTGAATACAGAATACAATACAATGGGTGCATAACGAACTAAACAGCACGATACGAACACATACACAAAACACAGTGTGCATGCCGCCGTGGATTTATTATTATAAACCAACACTAGTTACTCGCGAGCGCACACAGTGCGAGTAGCTAATTTATCATAACAGAACAATGGACTACATTCGTCTCGAAGATATGACAAGTAATGCAAAAATTTCCACATCGTAAATTTTGAAGCAATCAGCAAAACCCTGACAGTGAGATTCCTGCTTGCTGGGGGTGAACGATGAGCTTATAGAATCACCCAATTAAAATAATGGTTTATTGTTTAAATCTTTATTTAGGTAAATTTTTAGGTCTGTTGGAGGATGTCGAATGCCAAAATGGTATATTTTTAAATGTAGTTCGTAAAATTCTTGCATTTTTTCAATTCATTTGGACATAAAAAGTTAGAATGATCTACACTTCTCGGAGTTGCTGTATACAATGAAAGCAGTGATTACTGGATCTGTGATGTATGCATCTAATCTTTGAAGCGCTAATAGTCTAAAACCTGTAAATAATACGCCTGAAATTATAACACTTGAATTTTGATATTTTTATTAAATTTTGAAAGTTTGCATATTTTTGATCTTTAAGTAATAAAATAAAAGGTCCGTGTTGAACTTGTTCTGCGATACAAATGGTCGTTACGGAATTTTTTACAGGTCCATGACTATTAACGTAACTCCGTTCCCTACGATCAGTCCGCTTCAAAAATTATATCTGTCTCCCAATAAAACGATAGGATTAAAATCAAATTTATATCAATCGGCAACAAAAATACCATTCTTGGATGACATCTACACAAAAGCCTTACAGGCATACAAAGGCATCGGTCCATAAAGCAAGCATAGAACAGCCGAAAGAGCAAAAATATCTTCAATAAAATAAGAGCAATGACGTCGTCCATGGCGTTCGCACCTCCCTGTATTACATCTGTAGAATAATTCTAGAAATATCAGAGTGAGGTGTCAATTTGGGGCTTACTCACGTATTTCATTGTTGTAAGACTGACTAAATTGTCAAACCAAACATAGCAAATATATACCTCCGCTAAGCAACGCATCTCCCACCTTTTGAGTATATTCATTTTACCGTAAAAAGCTACAATTTTTTATGTTTACATAAAAAAGAGTAGCGTAAATTTAACATAAAACTGGTTAATATAAGGTAATATAGATAACCTTTGGATTTACTTATCATTATCAATGTTATTTAAATTCGGTTACGCAAGAGGATATACCACAAGCAGCAATACTTATCGTTTCAGCTGTGCAGTATGCTTCCGATATTCCACTAATGCAAAAGCATAAATATCTAACCGATATTTAGAAACAAGTCTACGCAGAATAAAATATATGTGTGACAATAATCCAAGCAATAATCAAAGCACACTTACATTGGTAAAGCGTTGCAAGTTTGTTTATCTGCTGTTGGTTTGGTGAGGCAGGTGGACTGCTTGAGCTAGTCCGGGGTTGATGTGTCACGGTTATAATGGTTCGAAAATCTAAAATGGAATTAATACTTAAGTCTTTCTTTTAAGTTTTAGGACAGTGCCATCATCAAGGTATTCCAACACAAGGTAACAAAATATATACATCAGTTACTGGTTATCGGCTAATCTTATTTTACTTTAAATGTATGATTTGCCGTTATAATCCTATTACGATATTTTTGGTATTTGTACTGGCCATGCGAAACTCACATGACCATCTTGCTCGTATATACATAAATTATGTACCTAATGGGTTTTTTGATCGGCCATGTCTGTTAGGATACCTCCCGGTACCTTACCTGCCCAGACGCGCCACTCTTATTCATTATATATTGAGTATAGCTGTATTAATAATGAAAAAAATAATAGCTAATGCTATTCTGTGTATAAATACGGCTTAGTGAGGCATTTCGGGGTACCTTACCAATTTCGACCCAAGATTTGTACTTTAGGTTGTGCGATTCGGTATGTCGTTCCGTCACGAAAATGTGACACGACAGCAATCAATAGAATACAGTGAACTTAGGTAGCGAGAAAGAAAAATTACTATTTTAGGGAGCACGTCCCGACCGACCCTACCCGTGAGAACGTCGTCCCGAGTTGTGGCTGTTCGTGGTGCAGCAAACAGCAAACACAAAAAGCTGAAAAATGTAAGTGTAAAAGCTAAAATATTAAATTTCCCCCTTGTTGATTTTCATTGGGGACACTGGAAAACATTAATAAATAAAATGAGTTGTTAAATGTCAATCCCGAATCCTTAAAATTGAGAATCATCACTGTACCGCCCCGGAACTGTTGAGAATTTGTTGGAGCGGGCATATTCTCCTGGTACAAACCATTTCGATTTTTGCAATGACACCGCCCCCCTTGCGAATCAGTTCAGAATCTACAGAAACTTTTTTTTCGGAATAATGATCATGTTTGGCACCATTCAACTCCGCTTGATGAGAGAAATCTACTGGATTGAAATCTACGCAACCGTTAGAAAGTTATTGAGCAGAGCGAGGTCGCCGAGCGAAGCGAGTCGACCGCGCGAAGCGTATTTATTTCCTGTCTGGGAGCAAAAAAGTCGATGTCCGTTAGTCTTTCATGAATCTCAAGAACCACCGAACCTATTTCGAAAACTTTTTTTGTTTGAAAGCTTATCATGTGACGATGTGCACCTGATATTTTAGAAGTTTGGCTACTTACCAATTTTATCTTACCAACTTATCAATTAATTAAGCTAACTAGCTATTTAACACCCTAATTAAGCTCATAACAGCTTAATTATTGGTCGTAGAGTTGTTTCAACGGCATATACTTTGAGTTTTCCATGGGGAAATAAGAAAATAGATGCATTGTACATACAGGAATAGTGTAGTACGAATGTTATAGGCAAATTTATTTTAATTCTTTCATTTACTCATTGTTGTCTAGGTAATAATATATTCCCAAGACATTGAGTACGTTCATATTACTAATGCCGTCGTTCCGCTGAGAAACTGTAGTTCCACTACGACTGGTAAGAGCCCAAGTAACCCTGAGGGGCGAAAATAAAATGCAGGCCAAGCCGTCCTCGATATACTAAGCCTAAGTCTTAGCCTAAGCTAAGGTCCCTATGTGAGACATACAATAACCCTAAGCCTAAGTCGAAGGGCTGCCGCCGCCCCCAACCCACCGCTCTAAGCTGTTTCTCTGACGTTATAACGTACCGCCCTCATGGTTACTTGGGTTCTCACAATTTTCTAGCGGTGGTGTAGACTTCAATATACTACACACCAATAGATCTCTCATCAAGCCGAGTCGAATGGTACCAAACATGACCATATTCCGAAGAAAAAGTTTTTAGTTTCCCAAGAGGAGACCATTGGGACCTCGAAAAATTAAAAAAAATTTTCAGGAATATGGGTAAAATGAGTATTTTCGAGCTGAATCGATTGGTACCAAAATCAGCTCTGTATCTTCAAAACTCACCAAATTCGTGCTGGAGGGGATATTGGAAAAGAACCCAATAACGTGCCTCTTAGTCTACAGGCCACCGGTTTGGATGTCCCAGTGAGCGTCTGGGGGTAACAGGATACAATCACCCACCACGTGCTGCTTTCCGCCCGGTGCGGTTCTGTGGTATCGGTCCGCGTGGTACTAAAGCTTGGGCTTTCAGTAAGACTAGTAATAATAATTGCAAATTATGTCAATAAGCCTGGTGATAAGTTTAATTCCGCTATAAGAATAAAACATATTACACCCATGTGCATAATATTGACGATCATGTAATTGGATATGCAGTTCCCATTTCATTGGACAGTAATTCTATTAATGTAGTATATATATTTGATTTCTTGCAGTAACTGTAGTATACAATATGTAGGTGAAACTAAAAATTTTTAAAAAAAGATTTTATTCAGACTTAAATGCCATTAAGAATAGTACTCGTTTCAGTAAAATCAATTAGTAAACATTTTAATGAATCATGTAATATTTCTCATTTTAGAGTTCGTATTATAAAACGTATAAATTCTACTAATTTAGCAGAAAAAGATAGTAATAAATTACGTAGGAAATATGAAAATTATTGAATTAAGGTTTTTAGAACAAAGGCTACTTTTTGGCCTAAACGATAAGTTTCACTTGAAACAAGAAAATCAATTTGTTTATTATAATCTACTTAATAATGATAATCTTATTAAGAGATATATGTATTGTAAAATGTGGCAAAAAATAAATCACAAAAGCAACCACATAACATTGATAACATTATAGATCTTTTTTATCTACTAATTACTTTAATCTTCGCGTTTTCCGCTCTAAGATATTTAAGTTTATTTTTAGCCTTGATAAGACATCTATCGGTAAATTAATCGCTACTTTGTATGAGCCCCAAATAATAATGACAATATTCTATCTAGTAAATTAGAGATATTCTACGATCTAATCAAATTGAAAAAGGAACATAACATAAAGGATATTAAATTACCTAAACGATCAAAGATCTATTTAATCATTGACTGTAAACATAAAATATATATTAATTTAGGTAAGGTTACCAATAACAATTACTTAATAGACATTTTTTCGATTTTTCTCGAGTTGACATGTATGATGATAACATTAATACGAACCAGAGTAACTATTCCATTATAAACAACGATTTGTAGTTTAATACTAATTCTATTAAAATTGAAAACATTAATAATGTACATGAAACTAACGATAAACACATCACACTATCTTTAAAATACTTTAAACCTAACATTTCGTTTCGTTATAACCTTCCAGTTAGTACAAAGTTTTTTTTTAATTATACGCAAACAATAGATAATTTAGATATTGATACATACCTCAAGAATGCCATTTGTAATGCAATAATAGTTGTTTTGTAGATAGTTACCATGGACATGTGATTACGGGAAACCTTAATATTATTGCAAATGATAAGTTAAGAAGGTAATTTATTGGAGGTCCTAATTTTAGATATCATAGTAAATTCAACATTGACGTTATTCATAATAACATACAAAATAATATCGAATATATATATTATATCACACATAATCTAAAAAATTTTGATAACACAGTTGACCAATGGCGTAAATTTATTATTAATTCAGTTAAAAATCGTTTATTAAAATATTACCGGTTTTACCATAACACTAGAGATAAATATCTAGATAATGACATGACAATGGAACTGAATGCTCTCCGTGATAATGTCATTAATGTGACTGATAAACTTCACAAAATTTATTATTCTTTCATATGTAAATTATTTTATATCAAAATGATAAATGACGAGTTAAACACAGCGGTTAATACTAAAAATATTTATGAGATTAGCAACGATATATTAAATAACATATATAAATAAAAGGGAATAACCGCAACCGGAACCGTCCATTTAAACCGGAAACTGGTCTTAGAAATTTATATATTATAGTAGAACAGATGAAGAAAGAAATGAAGGCACAGTGGATGTAAAATGCATTAAAAATATTTTTTCAGTAAACTTAATGCACTGCGATAAGATTGTTACCTTTCTGAAACTTTAAAGAGACTGAGGAAGCTAATAATGTTTATTCATGGATCAATATACCGGCTTTTTGACACCCAGAGCAAAAAAGTTCCACTATACACCACTGCGTCAAATCGAATGTGCTTACAAACCTTGGAAGGTACAATACACACTTTCGCTCTGTCTCCAGTCGCCTCCTTTTACTACAGATACGTTTGTTAAATGTGTTTCTGTAGGAAACTTGAAATTATTTATTTATATGATTCTAAGAGAAAATAATCGATAGAAGGCAATTTTCTGATCAGTGGTCAGAGACACTGTTTAGGCTA
This sequence comes from Trileptium ribeirensis, assembly GCA_030248225.1. Lineage (NCBI taxonomy): Eukaryota > Metazoa > Nematoda > Enoplea > Enoplida > Thoracostomopsidae > Trileptium > Trileptium ribeirensis. Next base: position 9,495 of record JASANE010024798.1, on the reverse strand, counting down.
GCGTTAGCCAAACAGTGCCCGTCAGTTAGATGATAATGATGAGAACTTTCTAATCAGAATGCTATAAATGAGACAAACTGTGATACTGCTCGCACAGTTTCACTAAATACAGGACATTGCCAAGAAAGCAGTTTGTGGCTGCGTTGCAGATAAGGTCACTTTACTTTAATGTAGACTGATTTATAAACTTTACAAGCGCACTGGCTGGTGCTTGACGCAATTTATGTTAGCCAAGCATGCACTAAGTACTTCTACATAAGCCATACTCTGTTACCGAGTTGGACCAGTTAATTCGAACGTACCCCGCAGACTTCTGAATGTGTAAAATAGCTGCTACAATCATCGACCTGGCTTTGGTTTGAGAACAAGCTCCTGCAGGTTATTATGAAAAATTCCTACTACTTACATCTTACATGACAAATTACTTAGTTAATCTTTTCTTTTGCTTGGTTGTATTGGAGCTTGATCATTGTAAAATACATTAATTAAATATGTTTGGATCACAGATGAAGCAAAACTGGAAAATTTCAATCAAAATTCTTAAACCGGAATTCTGGTTCCGGTATGGTTTTCTCTTTGCCGGAACAGCAACCGGAACACGATTTTCACCAGAACCGGAATTCCGGTGACTCCCTGATAAATACATATTTAATTATACAATTAATAAACATATCAATGTTCCACTTGAGTCTAACGAGCTTCCTTTCTTTAAAACGATCCCTAAATTTCATAAGAACCTAGCCACATTTCGTACGGTAATTGCTAGCTCTAACGCTGTATCTAAATCGCTACCGGTTGCTCTAAATAGGGCCCTTAAACTTATTCAAAATTTTATGTTTAACTATTGTACTATTTCAAAGTATACCAATATTAATCCATTTTGGATTATAGATAATAACCCTAAAATAATGAGTCGTATACAACACTACAACGAACGCACGAATATGCGTACCATCAATACATATGACTTTACAACAATATACACTACGTTAGAACATAAAGAGATTTTAGATAATTTTGTTTTGGTTTTGAAAAAAGCTCTCGGTAACACAGAAAATAAATTCATTAAGATTACTGATTTCTTTGAAACGGTATAAAAAATTAATCCAGAATATTTGATACTTGTTAAGGTCAACTGTTCTAAATATGACGCTAACGTATTGAATCAACATGTAAAAAAATTTATAATGGCCATGCAACGGTGGACCTATATGATAAAAGAAACGATTTTAACTTTCAAGTTAACAGTTTTCCTAATTGTGATTCTAGTTTTTCCATTACGATTTACAGTGGTATCATCAAAAGTCAAGTGATGCGTTATAGCTTGATCTGTAGCAATAAGGATTTGTTCTTAGGTGCTTGTATTAATTTCAAAAAGACTCTGATTAAACGTCGTTACAGTAAACGTTATAACAGAATCCTAACAGAATCTTTATAAAATTCCTGTAATATTTTAAGGTATTCTGTATATTTCCCGGATATCTATGGGTTGCTTACGATGATTAACCATTCATTGATTCATTAAATCGCTATAAGGATTTAGCTTTACCTATCAAAATTACTTACTATGTCAATACAACCAACTGTATGTTTGTTATTTTTTATGTAATATGTTACATTATGATATGTATTTCCAGGAAATGGCGCTATCACGTTGATTAGCAGTGCTATCGAGGAACGTTTTGGCACTTTGGAATCTAAATTAAACCAACGTATCGACCAGTCTACTTCCTCCAATCAACGTGCACTGAATAAAGGCATAGATGATATTGAAATGGATGTGGCACGGCTGCGTTCCCATAATATTGTTTTGCATCACTTGGAGGTGGATTTATTATTATTTTTAACTTAATTTATCTGTTACCTATGTTATGTAACTACTTGGTTTCTTAAAATTTTGATATTTACTTTAACATTAGAATTTTTGGTAATGTAATTAGTAATGGATTGGTTAATATCCTTTGACTTTTAAGTCAATGCTGTATGGTAAAATATAAAGAATGTAATTCCAAATGTTTTCATAAAATTTTACTTTCGCGTAGTTATTAAATTAATTTGGACTAATTTTGATGATTGATGCTTAATAAATCGGGATGTTCTGTACTATAATATTATAAAAGATTTACTTTCAACATCTGTGCCATGTGATACGATATCCTTGGTTAATTTTTTGGCTGTTAAAAGTTGTCTTTGACAGCTACTTAATTTTCCCTGCGGTTTTACGGTTGTACCAGACTCCGCTTAATATTCCAGTTTACCCTGCGGTTGTAGCGAGGGTTTTAACGCGCTAAGGCTATATTATATACGTCTCTCGAGATAGGCCGGGTGTTCATAGACTACCCATTACTTTAGAATTAATAGATAGTGTATTACTATGAAATTACAAAAAGGGTAATTCTTTTTGAATTTATGTTTTTATATGATTTTTTAATATAGTATGGTCTAATTCTACTCTAACATTGATTTTAGATTGTAAATCAAGTTTATCTCCTAGCCGGTTGTTCTTAGAATATTCCATAACTCTAAACTATTAATTAGAGTTTTTATATGAAACTATAATTAGGTAACTTTCCTATATTATAATAATTTATACTATTTTTAAGAGTTAGATGTTGAAGTTTTAATTAAATCATAAATAAGGGTTCTTAAATGGATTCTATTACTCGTTATTTAACCAGATACATTTTATTCGTTATGGATACAACAACCTACAGATGGTCGTGGATCTCAGATGGCTCTAGAATCTAAAGTCGTCGTTATATTGAATATTGTTGGTGTGGCGTTTTCGAAAGTATTTACGTTGGATGATATGAAAATTATGAAAAATTTCCCGATGGGCATGTCAGCCATCCATGTTCCTCACATTAAACCCGATGCAAAAATACAACTCTCTGGTCCCTAAAATAAAATCTCAGCCCGTTTTGGGGCTCCTAAAACATTTGGGTTTCTTACCATAATCCTGGATGGGCTTGCCTGACAGCCCGGTTTTCCCTGCTTTAAAACTATCTTTCCCTGTGTGGTATTAAAACGATCGGCTCGCAGAGCAGAATCCGAAGTCCGTACCTCGTTTAAACCTCGAGTGAGAGGGATGGGAACCATTTTCCCGTATCCCATTCCCGTGTTTGTTTTCCTTTGGTTTTGTTTTCGTAGTGGTCGCACACTCTATGAAGGTATATATGTACATATCCATAGATGTATGTCTGTCTGCGACCATAAATATATATGTATATGTCAATATAAAATATTATCAATATATTTGTCAAAAAATTTATTATTAAAATATAGTCTATTTATATTTAAGTAAATAAAGTTAGTTAATATATATTTATAAATTTAATATTAAAATATAATTTATGTATTATTTATTATGTAAGTATTGTATAAATTAGTTAGTTAATTCATAAATTTATAGATATAAATATAAAATCTATTTATATATGAATTAAGTATATATTCACTATTAAAATAGTAATACATAAATAAGTAAAATAATTTTGTGTATACGAATATATATGTAAATTTTAATATTAATTTTGTATATACGAATATATTTATAAATTTAATATAAAAATATAATTTATATACTATTTATTATGTATGTATTGTATAAATTAGTTAGTTAATTCATAAATTTATAGTTATAAATATAACTTATTTATATTATGAATTAAGTATATACTCACTATTAAAATATAATACATAAATAAGTAAAATAATTTTGTATATACGAATATATATGTATACATATCTCCTTCTGCTATCTGGGATCGGGGATTAGCGGCACCGGCGCATCAGCGGCTGACATTGGGAACCGTATTGCAACAGCGTCGGTAGCCTTCAATCGATTACAGAAGGACCTATGGCGCAAATCAGATGTCTCGATGGCGACGAAAACGAAGGTCTACGAAGTTTGCATTTGCCCAGTTTTACTGTACGGCGCCGAAACATGGTCAGTCAAAGCCAAGGACATCCAAGCCCTCGACATATTCGAACAGTCCTGTCTGCGACAAATATTGGGCATTTCTTGACTCGACCATGTTACCAACACCGACCTGTACGCTATGAGCGGCCAGCGAACGCAACTCCAAGCTGAAATCAAAAAGCGGCAGCTCAAATGGCTCGGGCACATTTTTCCCATGCAAAATAGCCGGCTCCCGAAGAAGGTGCTCCTAGCATTACCACCGAAAACATGGAAAAGGCCGCGCGGACGACCAATCGTTAGCTGGAAGCGCCTAGTGACAACGGATATGGAACGTGCCTTCAAGGATGTATCATGGCGAGCCTGGCAAAGTCGATCCATCGAAATCCTACGCGAAACGGCACAAGACCGATCTAACCGGAAATTACGGACCAACGAAGCATTGGCGCCCCGACCCGGGGCAAGGCGATATATATTTAGCTTGAATATTAGCTAGTTAGAACAATTTCTAACCCATGCCACCATGCATTGAAATTGACATATGATTCTTGCATTTTGCATGATATAACTATACAATTTACGTGGAGTGACAGATAAGTAAAAATTGCTTAAAGTGCCGCATAGAGATTCCCATTGATGGATGGTTCGTTAGCTTAAGAGGATCCCATCCCTACACAAATACCGTCGCTTCACAGCGATGACGAGCGACCCGATGTAATAGCAAAATATTCCGCTTTGAGAAATAAGATTTCAAACATGTAAAACATTACGACCAGTTAACTAGGTTAAGCATTCAAACCCGGCACAGCTCCTGAAATTGGGAAAAGCCCCAGCGTGGATGCTAAACCGTAGGTATACTCGCTTTCGATAGAAGATTAGTTAAGTATAATAATACTCAGCTTAAGAAAGCATACATAGGACGAACCAATCAATACTTTTAATAATAATAATACATTTATACTGGGCTCTCCATTCGCTGAAAATTTTGGCCAGGGGGCGCCCGATTTTGCCAGGGGGCATTTTGCCAAAAGAAAAACGGTTAAAAATCGTGTCAGAAACACGGCCAAAGCGCTTTTGATGGAGAGAAAAGGCGATTTTGAAGCAAATTTTGACAAAATTTGCGATATTTTTGGCTTCAGAACTGAATTTTAGTGGAAATTTTGATCAAATATTTTGTACTTTGGACCGATTGGAAACAAAAAAATTTTCCAAGAGGATGTGAACCGGGAGGAGCCCAAAATATTGCCAGGGGGCATCTGTTCTGAATCAGGGGGAACCGAAAAATGACAGAGCCCCCCCCAAATTTGCAGAGCCAAGTTATATAGCGCCTTCTTCGCAGGAGGCGTTGCAACAGCGCTTTAAATGAGAATACGATAGCAAACAATTTCAATACATGAAACCAAGTCAATGGCACAGAAAAAAAAACAAAAAATATGATGCACTTTTAACGACTTATATATATATAACGTTTCCTCTCCGCGGAACTGCGTAGATCCTTCTTCGCAAGTTAGATATAAAATTTATATAGTACAACCAGAACCAGAACAGATGGTCCCAAAATTTGTTTAGGTTATATCATTGGAACATTAAGATACGTTCCGACTGGAACATTAATTTGAGTTTAAGCAAAGACGTTCTGAGGCACCATTCTTAATCTTTACCATGTGTTCGTATATTGTGCTTGATGATATTCTATGTAGCGATATTTACCAAAAGGAGTTTGAAATAGTCGCCCCAATCGACGACCTGCATTCCGACTTGACGTCGAAAAGGTCGCGAGTCGCGATATTCGCCGCCCCTTCAATGTGTAAGTACGACTGAATTGTACGATATTGGTGTCAAGCCACATTATAACAGCTACGTTTTACCTAGGTTAAAATTAACAATGTCAGCATTTAAAATTGCCATGTTATTGCCTGCTCCAAAACATCTAGATAAAAATAATGTCACCTACCTGTTGGCTTTGAAATATTTTCCGGCTTAAGTTGTTTGATTTTTAGTCTACTTTTGCGCAATTTTCCAGGCCGCTCTTTCGTTTTAGGCGTAAAAAATCCGCCGCGTTGTTGCGTATGTGGAAGCAATGAACCGCTCGATAACTGATCGTGCTGAGTTTGTGGCTGCAGAGCAACTGATAATTCGCGGTGTAACACGTCCATTTCGCGCATTTTAAGCTCTTCGCTTCGCTTTTGCAACGCTTGATTTGCTAATGCTAATTCTTCGAGGAACCGTTGCTGAGCGTCGACCTTTTCTTTGTTGATGCGATACATAAGCATGTCGGTTATTTCACGCTCTCGGATTACAAAGTCTACTTCGCGCTGATTTATATCAGCTTTCTTTTGTATAAGTTCTTGTTCGGCAATTCGAACTCGTTCTTCCCGGCATCCGATTTCCTAAACCAAAGATTTTTCGTTTCATACAAGAAATTACAAAATAGAAGTACATGGCAAATAATCATTTATCCAAGCAGTGATTTATTTGGGCTGTAAGAAGTAAACTCTAGTATCACAAAATTTCTGCAATAAAGACTGAAGTTCGTAGTTAATAAATCACGGATGGGAATTTTTTAGCAAATCTGAGCCAAATAAGACGCTCAACGCAGCAAATTTCGAGCATAATTCGCAGAACACAGCCATACCTCACACCCCATAACTCCAGAACCGGAGCCTGAATCCTAAAACATAAAAGAAGCAACGACATTTATCATTTTACAATAAAATAAAAGCAACCAGTGAAAAAATCGAAGGTTAAAATAAAAACAACTTTGCTTCCGTGAAGGGTACTAAAATGCGGTAAAAAAACCCTCGTTTTGACCTCTTAACCAGGAACCACACTTGAAATAAAACGTTGGGATGTACACGGTAAATCGATTATGCCGGTTCGAATAAGCCCACGATCGTGAAAACCGGTTAACCCTTTAATGCCGAAATTAATTTGTGTATCGTGCAATGTTTGACATACTGAAGCCTGGGCCTGGGATCGTACGGGTGAAACTTGTGTACGCAAACCACTAAGCTATCCGGAAGCTGTTGCTCGGTTCCTTAAGGAACCTTACAACGTGAATGAATAACAACGCACGTTCGAACGCACGACATACGACAAACTCAGTCAAAGAAACGACACGCAATACGCGTTAGGTCCATGAGGACCTAGCCGGCATGAAAGCATTAAGTCGTTCCGAGTAATGGCCGTCACATGCATACACACGCAGACGGAATTTAAAAGATTCCCCCTTGCAACACACAATCTCCACTACGTTACTCTGATTACTTGCTGATGCTTCTTCAATAAGGATATTTTATTGTAAATGACGTATTTTCCTTACTAATATTTTCTAGCAGACAACTTGGTTGTGAAATCACGTATCAACGACAACTTGTTCTTTATTGTTAGCACTGCTAATTCGAAACGTAACAGTCATTTGTGGCGCGCACCATACCTGAACAATTACAATTTGCTGATTTCCTTCGCTCTAATTTTTTATTTAAAAGGATGTATTTTTCTTGCTAATCTTTTCCAGTAAAAATTTCGGTGCCGTAACCAGTATCACAAATTCAAAATGTATTATGCCGCTAAATAAAAGATTCAATATGCAAGCCAACCTGTTCTTTATTTTTCACTTCAATCAACATCGCTTCAATTTCTGAGCGCCAATGATCTTGCATTAAATGGAATGTTTCGTCGCCTAATAAAATGGCAGTGTCGCTAATATTATTTAATTCGTCGAGAATTTCAGAAAATGATGGCCGCTCGAATCGACTTGAAGCCCAACAGCCTAAAATAAATAGTATAACTAACACAGAATTAATAAACAATAGCCGAAAAATGCTAGTAACGAGCCATTCGCTATCGACTGGTTTCTACAAATAGCGGAAGTGCCCAGGTATTTCGTCCTCCCCAGTCTATCCCCCTAAACAAATTTTGGCCTCACCCAGTACCAGGGAATAACCGGAACCGTCTGTTTAAACCGGATCCGGAACCTGGTCTTCGAAATTTATATATAGTAAAACAGATGAAGGAAGAAATGATGGTATAGTAGATTTAAAATGCATTAAAATAACTTTTACATTAAATTTAATGTATTGCGATGGCATTATTGTCTTTCTAAAACATTAAAGAGACTGAGGAAGCTAACAATGTTTATTTATCCATCAATATGCCGGCTTTTTGACACACAGACAAAAAATACCTTCCACTATTATACACCATTGCTTATACTGCGTCAAATCGAATGTGTTTACAAACGTTGGAGCGTAGAATACACACCTTCGCTCTGTCTCGAGTCGCCTGTCTTTACTACACATACGTTTGTTAAATTTTTTTTCTGTAGGAAACTTGAAATTATTTATTTATATGAAAATAATAAATAGAAGGTAATTTTCTGATCAGTGGTCAGAGACACTGTTTAGGCTAGCGTTGGACAAACAGTGCCCGTCAATTAGATGATAGTGATGATAACTTTCTAATCAGAATGCTATAAATGAGACAAACTGTGAGGATGCTCGCACAGTTTCAATAAATACAGTTCATTGCCGAGGAAGCAGTTTCTAGGTGCGTTGCAGATAACGTTAGTTTACTTCAATTTAGACTGATTTACCAAGTTTACAAGCGCACTGGTTGGTACTTGACACAATTTATGTTAGCCAAGCATACTCTAAGTACTTCTGCGTAAGTCATGCTCTGTTATCGAGTTGGACCGGTTTAATTCGAACGTACATCGCAGAATTCTGAATGTGTAAAATAGCTGCTACAAGTATCGACCTGTATTTGATTCGTTAACAAACTCCTGTAGGTTATTATGAAAAATTCTTACTGTATATAATTTATTATGTACCCTACTTACGTTTCACACGGCAAATTGCTTAATTAACCTTTTCTTCTACTTGGCTATATTATTATCATTGTATAAGACATATTACATGTTTGGATCACAGGTGACCAAACCGGAACCGCAACCGGAATACGATTTTCGCCAGAACCGGAATACCGGTTACTCCCTGCCCAGAACATCCCCCGAGGTACTCGGTACGTAATAAAAAATTATCAAAGTTTTCTCAGTTAGCACAAAAAATCTGCAAATTTTGCCATATTTTGGCTGAAAAATATCCAAAATCTTTCTTCGGGGGTAAAAATAGCTAACATTTGCCGTTTGCACAATTGCAACCACTTGCTAAATTACACATTTCTAACGTTTTTAGACAGCTACAGTATTTTATGTCCTCTCCCTCAGTTGAACTGGTGAGACTCCACCCATATATTCTCCGTTCAAAAGTGCAGGACCCCAGCTTATGCCCTTAGGTATAACTTAATTACTTAAAGAAGCCAGATGAATGGAACAAAATAATTTGCAGTGAGCTCTCAAACGTGTTCTGTATAAGCTTATATTACGAGAACGAAGTACGCCAGAAACGCAAGAACTTAGTGCGACAAATACATCAAGACTACTACACAAGACTTCTCGATAACATTGAACCTTACACCCATATTGTCTAAAACGCCCTGTTGGGGGATATCTGAATAACTGCAGTTTCAGAACCGCCACCATAAAGCAATACGTAACTGAACGAAGAACCACATAA
>JASANE010024796.1:0-32687 GCA_030248225.1 Trileptium ribeirensis | reverse complement strand
CGACACCCGAAAACTCTAATGCTGTCGAAACTTCGTCGGGGAAGTGCAGGGCACGAAAGGATTGAATGATTCTTGTTGTGGCACGTGTTACTCCAAAGGCAGAAGCAAAAAACATTGGTAGCAATGTGTTGAGTGCGGTGAATGAGCGCACGAAACCACTTGTGGAGTTTCCATTGAAGCGACGTATTTTTGTTTTAAGTGTTACGAAAATGTGAAAGCTTTGTTTGTCTCCAAACAATTGTAGTTATAGAATTATTTCCATCCGGGATTCATAGCCGTTACGGCTTAAAATCCCCTATTTCAAACGTTTTTATTAAAATTTTCATCCACATCTTAATTTGAAATGAGAGATTTTCTTACAATTTCATTTTCTGCTTTGTGCGGCCTTCAGTACACTATTAATGAAGATCACGGCTAATAACTCCAGTTTCCTGTGAATTAAATCAAAATTGTCATTTGTATCAAAATAGGTCCTATTTCACAACACATTTGTAAATAAACTCCTTCATTATATTAACTGCACAAGTAAATTTAATTTTAAAGGTTGTATAAACGCATATGTGTAGAACTTGTTGTTGACGTTTATGCCAATACATCGTTTGAGTGTGAATTTTATAGTGTCCAAATAACCAGAGTGGAGTGTCCATTCTAGCGGAAACGTGTCCACCTAATAAATAAATAGTGTCCACCTTGGAGGCAACGACGCTAGTGTATTATTCGCAAAGAGATTTGAGGTGTCCACCTTAGCCGAGTTTACCCTATACCTATATGTTAAATGTGTATAAAATGAGATATATGTTAAAAAACGACGAATTGTGTACAAAAATAAATATGGATTGTAAAACATAAAACTTAACCAAGCACCCGGCAGGTTGTGTACATAAGCACAATCCCTGCAGGTTGTGTACATAAGCACAATCCCTGTAGGTTGTGTACATAAGCACAATTATTCTTAAGGAACCGAGCAACAGCGTGGCATTAGCTCAGTGGTTAGATAGCACAACTCTAATGCAAGTTGTCCGGATTCAGCTGGGCGTGTCGGCAACTTGTCTGTACAACGCCAGTCGAAATTGAAACTATGAAGTAAAAATTCACTCTATTCTCGTTTAGTGTTCTGCACATTGTTCAAGTTTGCCCATACACCGGGTATCACTTTGCAATCAGACGAAGCGCTATAACACAAGTGCTTGACGATATGAATCACGATGAAACAAAATATAACAAGAACGTAGCCATTATTTACCTAACACTTACTCTATTTCTTTATGAGTAGTCATTTTACACCTTTACTATTTCATTTGCCGTATTTGTTATAGCAAACTGCAGTCGTTGAATATTCGGTAACAACCACTGCAAGATAGTTAAATTATCCTTTTGTGTTTCGTAGACATGGGAAACATGGTACCTTGACAGTTGCTCCAGGTGCATGATGCATTGTAGTAGCTTATAACTTCCAGTTTTTCGTCGGTGTTGCATCTGCTTGTACGGCGTATCAAAGACTGCATCATAATTGATCATTTCGCTAAATATGATCAAATAGTCTTCCCCCGCTAAACCTACATAGTAGATTTAACTTCTCGATTTTACCGCATAGCAGCATGAGGAAGTGACATCAGTAGTTAACCCTTTGGAACCAGCATTTTGATCCCCACAAAAGTAAGATTTGCATCAGCAACGACTTGGCCAGTTGCAAGATCTGGTGTAGAATCTATTGGAGACTACATCCCCAGCAATCACACGGATGTTCAGCTAAGTGCACAAGCATTGAGTAATCCAACCCCATGGTTTCATCGTCAAGACCAAGATTCTGTTTCAGGCTAGTGTGAAATTGAATAACTCACAATCCGGACCTTGTCAAACTTCCCTGGTATGGACCTAGCTTAGATTGTTAGGTATAAACTAATAAACGAGGCAAATCGTCCACCAACTATCATGTTTTTTGGTCAAACATGTTTTTTGACCTCGATTTTAAAAAATACCAGTATTTCTCGTGAATGACCAGAAAAACGATCAGTGTTAGGTACTAACTTGGATATATAAAATACGAAAGAGTAATTTTTAATTACACCTTCTAGTACATATTCTCATCGTGTATCGTACATTTATGAATTGTGTGTATATCTGTAGTCTAAAAATATTTAGCTTTAAGATGAATATTTTCGTATTAATTTTGCTTTTGGTTCAATGCGAGCATATCAAAATTGTGCCTGCCGAGCGCAAAAGTTCCTTCTAGCAACTTATCTTCTAAATGAAGCATAATTAATTATACAATAAAACAATACTGAAATATTTTCGGAGCTTAGCTTAATACCTTCCCAGCCGTGAGTATGCGGTCTAAAAGCACCAGCCTGCGCGGCACTTTATAAATACAAAATAAACTTCCTGCTGTCAATGTAAATTCAAAGCTATAATGTTATTATAATAATATATAGATTTTCAATGCGCAACTCGAACACGAAAAAGCACGAAAACACCAAGTAAAATAAAACCAGACTTTTAAGGAAACGCCCATGAAATCTCCATATTATTCTTCCGACCTACGAGTGGTTATTGACGTTCCTTTGAAAGGAATGTTAAGCCTTTGTCGAAAATCACCAATGATTCTTAAATTTGAACACATTTCTTATAAATGACCAAAATTTTGATCAGGTCAATTTAATTAAAAACCGTGACACATTCACTCGTAGAATACCCTTTTGAGCATACATGCCGACGGTCGGTCATGCAAGGGGTGGGGGTAGAGGCCCCCACGGGGGGGCGTGGGTCGCGGCCATCTCAGGGGGGTAACCCCCCCTGGCTTGCCAAATTTGTCTAGGGGGGGTCGGTCTCGTGAGGACCTTTTTCTGATCGTCGGAGAGTTCACTATCCTGTTTCGACATACTAATTCCAAGTAATCTACCAAAAAGTGTTGCTGACGTTCCAACTTACGGTCTAAATAAACTGTGTGAGATAGCTGACAAATTACATGTTCCATGTACCTACGATCTGAAAGATTTGTGGAAAAATTTGCTTGAGCACTTGCTTGAAGACAGTGAGTTTTGTAGATTTCAGGAAACAGACGCTGTCACATTTTGGAAGTACTATATGGATAAACTGAAATTTTTGTAATAATAGTATATAAATAGTAATAATTTGTATTGTAATTGTAAATTATTTGAGCAATCACGGATCTCTCAAATAGGAAATCTCTCAAATTCAGAAACAAATGAAATGACAACTAACTAAAAATCGAGCAATTTCATGTCGTATGAGTCTGTGGCATAAGAAAGCTCGCCCGTGGCTTTTGTCTGCTGAGCTATCGGGTGCGACTCCTACGGCGATGGAGTGTTCCAGTGCTATTTTAGTGCTGAGTTCGTGGTTAATCCACCGTGGACCATAGCAGACATTCAATGTCTAAATCTAGTTAGTATATAAATAAGTATTTCGGTTAGCTTTTATTTCAGGGAATGACGTCTTTCAACAAAAAGCTTTCCACAAATTTACAGCTGCATATGCACCACTGGCAGCAAGCAGGCACAATTTGCGCAAGTTTTGTGCTGCGCACCCCGGGGGGGGGTAACCCCCCTGGACTTCAAGGCCTCAGAGGGGGTCCGGACCTCAGGGGGGGTTACCCCCCACTACCTCCCCCCTGCCGGCATGTATGCCTTTTGAGCTTCTTCGAAATGTCGAAAATTGTTTAGACTACACCGAATGTCTATTGCACCAGTTCATACGTTGACAGTGGCAGTCGTATCGGGTGCAGCATAGGTGGAGTCATTGTATGCTGCGCAACTAACTTGCACGGAAGTGAAGTCGTTGATAACCGAGTTATATTTCAAAGGGCTTGAGCCCTTGTGCAAATTAAAAGCATTATATGACCACACCATATAGAATGCTCACAAAGAAGCTTTTGCGCCCTGTGGAATAATATCGCTCACGCATATTATTTTCCGTGTGATGCACAGTTTGTGTTATGCAGTGGCGGACCCAGGATTTTCTGGTGGGGGGATACCAAAATTTTTGATGTTTGAAATATGTGTTCGGTTGACTCCAGATTTGTAATTGCATCATATTGACGATATATTGCCTATGAACTCACATAATCAATTTTTCCCTTAAAATAAAATGTATATATACATTTTTATTAAAAATAACATAAAACAAAAATAATGTAGTATATATTCACAGGGGCAGGGGCAGGTGTAGAAGGAGGAGGTTCTGTATTACTACTGTCAGCATTATCATCAGTATTAGACGGTGATGGCCCGGCCTCACTACTTGAGTTGTCGGGTGCGCGAGCGGTAAAATAGTCACTGATTTTTAGTTTTTTTGGCTCTGACATTTTTTAGAACAACTAAAATATTGAAACTTCAACTGTAGAAACAATCTTTCTCAAATTAGAAAAATGTATTACTCTAACCTTGTCGGGAAAAATCTCCCAAAATGTCCCAAAATTTAATACCTTAATACTTTAGACAGCGAATACAATATACAAAACCGGGCAAAAAATTTAGGCAAAAAATAAATAGTGCTAACTGCGCCACAGAAAAACTTTTATTTGCCCCAAAGTCAGTAATCATAGTTACTTTATTATTTTAGGTAGTACACACGAAGCCTGTAAAAAATTTCGAAGTATTTATGCCAAAAAAATTTTGGCCAGGGGGACCCCCCTATTTTTCGATTTTTTGGTCCTGAAAAACATTTTTGGCAACCCCACCCTTAAAGCTCCCTATTTCACCAACCTGCAAAATATACACCTAGCTATGACATTCAACACAGCAGCCACTCCTAGCTTACGTGGCTGCATGCGGTGCGACAAGCCAACAACAACAGAACCAATAACGCGTAACGCTACAAATGCCCACTTACAAACAAAAACATTCAGACAAACAGACAACCTGGAGCGAATGCAACAACAGACAACCTGGAGCGAATGCAACGTGCGCAAGTATGTGTATATGCACACGTAAAATCTTATTAAAGATGAAAAACGTTTTTCGTTTTTTTCGCTCCTTTTTTGTTTTTTGAAGCCAAAAAATTTTTCCAAAAAATTCTGGTGGGGGGATATATCCCCCCTATCCCCCCCCTGGGTCCGCCCCTGGTGTTATGTTATTTATACAATACCGTGTTGCAAAACAAAATATTATTGCTAATACGAATACTGAGAACAGGTGTATACTGAATTCTGTCAGACAGTAGAAGAGTATCTTTAAATTGAAAATTCCTCTAGTTTTACGACTACTCTCCGATTTGGGGGCATCTACAGAAAATAGGTCTTAAACAAATCGTGTCTGTAAGCAACAAAGCATTGACGATAGGAGCACGTCAAGAAATTTTGGAAGGTATTAGAATATTATCCTCAAACAATCAGTGGTCCTCGAGTAGTATTAAAATAGCAGCACGAGGGTCTGGCACCATCTGTCTGTAGTGTTAAACACAATAAGTGTTTACTTCTCATGTAAAGGAGTATAGTTAGTTGGGAATTATTATAGGCAAAATTAGCCGTGATTTAGTGTAGAATGTTTTAATGGTGGTACTTATATTGATGGACCTCAGCCTAATTCAAACGAGACAAAGCGTAGTTTGATAATCTAATGTATCAGGACTTTTGAGTGCATTATTATGTTTGACTATTTTTAAATCTGCTTCAATATTTGTTTATCGTACAGCTGAGTTATTCAACTTACAAATGTATCGTATTCAGTTTTTTTCAGATACAAAGTTGGTAAAATGAAGATGACAAAAGTTTTAAATAATAAAATGAACAGCATATAATAATAATAAAACGACTAAAGTTCAGAGTAAATTTGTGCTGCCCAACCTATAACGTGACACCGAACCTAAAAACCTAAATACCTAAATGTAGTTTCAATTTTACAATACAAATATAATTTCGGCTTAATTAAATAACACTTAATTATCTAGCTAATAAAAATAATTTCCCTTTATTCTGTAGCTGAAGTTTCTGTGGGGGGTTTAGTAGGCTACTATCGGGGAATTAGTAGGCTACCAGGGTTCCCGGGGTTAAAAGTCCACTTGTTTCATACTTTACACTAATATCCTTATTATATGTTTCCCTGAAAATCTTAGTTTTCTAAAATTTCAAAATGTATAAATTTTACTTATTTCTTAAACCTAATTTGCATATTTTTTCGGGCCTCCTTGGGTTGGGGGGGAAAAATCAGGGAAGGGGCCCAGCATCTTTTCAGGTATAGCCCCCATAGTCTCTGGACCCCCAATCATCTCTCACCCCCAAAACCGATCTCTTCGAGATCAGGGTCACCCCCTTTCCGGTATAACCTCCGATATGCTGATTCAACATTCTTTTATTTTCGGATTTTTGGGGGATATGGAGGCTTTTCTGGCAATTTTTTCCTAAAGCTTGGCTTTAAGATTCTTCCCCCCTAAACCCCTTTGGGGTAATTTTTCCCGCTCTTTCCAATGGAGAAGGTTTCAGGGCTCTATCTCTTAAGGGGGCTTCAGCAAGGGGCCCTAATTTCAGGGGTCAGAATTTTTTTAAAAATGTGGATTTTGCGTTTTTTACATTTTTGACCATAACTTTTTATTGGATGGACCGATTTGGCTCAAGTTTGGACATGAAATAGAAGATCCCATGCGCTATCAAATATGGTACGAACCCGTAGGTTTCCCTCTTTCCAATGGAGAAGGTTTCAGGGCTCTATCTCTTAAGGGGGCTTCAGCAAGGGGCCCTAATTTCAGGGGTCAGAATTTTTTTAAAAATGTGGATTTTGCGTTTTTTACATTTTTGACCATAACTTTTTATTGGATGGACCGATTTGGCTCAAGTTTGGACATGAAATAGAAGATCCCATGCGCTATCAAATATGGTACGAACCCGTAGGTAGTCTGGGTAACGACATATGGAGCCCGATACTGGCAATGCAAGCGAAAACTGATATTTTTTAATGAAATTCCGATGCGTTTAAATGGATGGATTTTTGGCATTGCTCATATCGTGATTAGGTTTAGTTGGAGAACAGCTTAGTACGGGGGGTCCGGGAGGGGGGAGCTCCCGGCTTAGGCTTAGGCTTAGTCTAAGACTTAGGCTTAGGCTTAGGTTAACATTTATATTGCAACGTAAATTATAACAACTTACAATTAAAAAGGATGTTGATCGCGAATTTGGCCCACTACAGCTCCGAGGATGTTGTGGGAGAAACGGCGGCGCCACTGAACTGTGGAACAATGTGTCGGGTATGCCTTGTCGACGCCTCATGAAGTTCTTAAGGGTTCCCCAAAGGCCATCGATGTTCTGGGTGTGGGCATGGACGTTGTCTGGGTTAACGAACTGGCGGTTGTGATGATTGACCGTTGCATGAAGATATGGCTGCGGATGGGGTAAGCGGCGGAGACCTTGGACATAAGTTTGGTAACTGTCCGTGATGACGCGTGTGCCGGGCCGTATATGTTGCTGGATAAGAGGTATGATGGTCGCAGCGGTACGATTAGCAACCGAAAACAAAAGGCAGTTGCCGGTTTGACGCTCGATCATGCCGACGACCCATCCATGTTTCCTTCTGGGCATGCCGCGGTTATATTTTTGCCGAAAGAACATGGATTCGTCCACCTCAACATCAAGGCCTGGCCCTCCGAGTACAGTATTTTGGCAGTGTTGATTATCGTAGGCCACAGCAATGTCACGATAATAGTTATACCAATTCGTTGCTGTGTCTGATGTAATGTTAGCCTGCTGCATAATCCATTCCGTGGGCAAATTGTCGATGTAGGCAAACGTTACCAAAAGTGCAGTGAGCAAGGAGATATGTTGGCCGGCAAAAAATGAGTTATGGCGTATAGAGGACTTGTGGCGACATGCTTTGCATCGCCATTCATAATTGTCACCTCGACCTAAGTCGCCTCGAGCCGCTAGATACATGGCCTCGCCGCACTCACAGTTCCGGGAATTTGCAATTAAACCCCATTCAGCCGCTAGTTCTATTATGTCGTCATATGTCCGACATTGCTGTACAAATTGGGTGTAGGTCATACGAATGTTATCAACATTGTTCCGTTGAAAAACTCTAATAGGGTTAATAATGTTAAATCTGTTATTTGTTGGGCGTCCGCGGGCAGCCATTACTATATTTAATATGATTAGTTAATATATTATTGAAATTAGCCTGAAAGTAAAGAAATATATTTTGAATATGGTAACATTTTACATCGTTGAAGTCGTCTCGTGGAGCTCAGTAGTTCGAAAATGGTTTTTCAGCCATAACTAGCTAAAGAGGAAAAATATCATGATAAATAAGGCACGGTTGAATTTGTCTCGTCATTCTGCGTGTATCTATGCTACCTATGTCTATTTTGCTCATAAAAAATTTTTCTCGATTTTTCAACGTACCGGGTCCACTTAGTACTGAGGGCAAAATTTGAAAAATTTCAAAGTTGTTGGAATATGGTCAAATTTGGTACCGTTGAACTCGCCTCGTCGAGCTGAGTCGAATGGTACCAAAATCATCGCTGTACGACGATTCCCTGATTTTTTCCCCCAACGCGAGGAGTGCCTTTTTTCATTCATTTAACCCAAAAGCTATGTTTAGTTAAGTTTGTTTTGATTTTACAAATTAGTCTTGTCCTGAACCTCGAGAGTGCGGCGGTTTTCTGGAGTGCTTACAGGTTTGTCGTTTCCTTTTCTTTTGTTTATTGCTTTACAGTGGATTACCTAGCTAATTGCTATATGACGCCTGCCATTTCAATATCTTGTTAGCGTGTTGATATGGCAGCTAGTATACCGGTAGCTAAGAGCCTGATAGTGTAAGACGAAAGTGACGCCTGGCTTTACTATTGCTTTTGGTTTTGGTTTAAATTAGTTATATACGCAAAGAATTGCAGTATTACAGTGTCGTGCCGGCTATTACTCATTATTGTTTATTCACAAGAAGGAACTTATACTCGGCCCGTCTAGCAGCTGCTGAACCTAAGGGAAACGCCTATACTCGGGTTTCCGTATCTATGATCTCATTTATTATTGTTGTGAATTCTCGGAGCGCAAAGAATTCGCGGTGCTTATTGTCTTTGCAGTGATAGACCATTGTGAAAAGGATCACAGGATAACTTTTTGGATATTGTTAGAGTAGTCGCAAAATTATAACCCACTCAAAAAGCATTTAGTATTCGCGAGCCGCGACACAAATAAGTAATCCTATCTCGATTATTATTTAATTAGTAATACTTTTCCTTATAAAATCGGTAGAAGTGGCAATAAGTTTTAACAAGGGCGATAGGCAAATAGCAACGTACTAAGTTTAGTAATACATTAAAAATTTCGGCCCTTTTGTGTCGAGTGAGTGGTAACCAGGGCGAGAGTGCAGGTGGGTCTCTAAAATAGTAGTGTAACTGCGTCGTCTGGCATCCGTCCGGGGTCGTCGACGTGGGAGCATTATTCTTGAGCAGACCGGGCGAGTAAGGGGCTGGTTCGGACGACCAAAAACTCGAGCATCTTACCTAAATACCAGTATCGTCATCCGTCCGGGGGCATACGGTGAGCAAACTTCAACTGCATAGTAGTCGACCGCTACTGTACAGTTTTAATAACGTGGTCTGGCATCCGTCCGGGGTCGGGCTGTTTAATATAACTGGCACTATTAGCGTAACTCTAAGGCTTAAGTTGAGGTAATTACATAATCGCACGGTGCACTATCCGTCTGGGAGTGTGTTGTGTTGAAACCATAACGTTAGTAACGTAACAGATAAAATAAACCTATCGCTCAAGTGTAACGTTTAAACAATAGCTTTGATAACTTAGGGATAAGGAATAGGTCAAATAGTCGGTAGCTTTAACTTAACCTAAGAACTAAAGTACTAGATAGGGATCGTCGAGAACATCGAAACCAGTGGCCGAGGTGTACAGCGGAAGTGAACGTCAGACTGTGCTATAGTAGAAGTCAGGCTGTGCAATTGAGTCCGGTGGAGTACGAGTGTGAGCTGAAAACAATCTGGTACTAAAGAAAGTACTGCCGTTTTGGTTACGAGAGCTCGATCAGTCGTCATTGAAAAACTAGTGCGAAGCTTGTGCGAGCAAAAATACGGTGCCATAGAATATCGCCGAGGCTATTTGAACGGGTACTGAGAAGAGTACGTTATTCTACTACGGTTAACCAAGTAGCGCTGCAAATGATCTACGGGCTTAATAACATTCTAATATTTTATCGTGCGTTGCAATAAACCTTCTATATCCGTGTTTGGTGCCACAATATCTGGAACTCGAGCACTTAGAGCCGAGCAAGATCACGCTGCAACGCAAAATATAAGGCACTAGTACCGCTCACAGAAGAAAGACGCGCGCCATGCTAACCGTCCTACCGGCATTCTACTGGTGACACCTCGAACACCAATCTTTCGGTGACGAATCCCGTCCCCTTTTTAATTCCCATAACCGACATAAGAAAAATCCCCATCCAACCCCTACCCCCAACAAAACCAACATAAAATAACCGCTACCAAGGGATTCCCGGGGTTAAAATCCAAATTTTTATAATTTTTCACAAAATTCTTTATTATATGTTTCCCTAAATTTCTAAATTTCCGAAACTTTAAAATTCATAAAATTTATTTACTTCCTACACCTAATTTACATATTTTTCACTAGTTTTAAATATTAGCTAGGTCTAGTTTAGCTTTGTTTTTCAATTCCACAGTTCAGCTCGGCTTTGATCTAGTTGTGTACAGCCGCTGTTTAGGAGAGCTTTACAATCGAATTATCACTAGTGCTTTTCGCACTTCGGTTACCTAGCTAAATTTAGTTGTTTTATTTACGGTATTGTTACGGTTTAACCTAGTTTTGGCGTTGGGCTTTAGCATGAATGATAACCGAGTGGATGGATCATCAGTGTTGTTTTAATTCTTTTGGCTTGTCTTAGGGAGATCTATCGCTTATCGAGCACTTAGACGCAAATAATTACGTGTGATTATAATTCTGTTAAACTGGTGCGGCTTATATTACTGAGAAGGAGCTTATACTCGGCCCTTCTGTCAGTTGATCAGTGTCTCAGGGAACTCCTATACTCGGGTTTCCGGAACTACGAGCTTATTTGTTATTGTGTGAACACTCGGAGCGCAAAGAATGCGCATGGTTCTTGCCTTGGCTATAGTGGAGGAGAGTATAAAAAGCGCAGTGTAATTGAGTACGTACTGTCAACATTTGGGCAGGTCCAATCTTTTATTTCCCCACTAGGGGACTATATTCCACTGGTATCGACTCTATCCTAGAAATATCACCATTCATCTAACCTCCCTAGGGAGTAAGTTTATTCTTCCAGACTTTTACCCATCTTTGGTATGGGAACCTCTATTTCTCCTTGTTTCAGTTATGTTACTCCCCAATCCTAATATACAAACTAAAATTCACAATTCGACAAATTTCCATATTTCTACTTAGATGACAAATTTATCTACAGTTTATATCTCTGTTCCCCGCGGAATATCTCTGCTCCCAGGGGAACTGAATTCCATATCATCTCCGGCGAGGTGATATATACCCAAATTCCATATGGGAACCTTTATTTCCTCCTCAATTTATATATATATTTATATATATATTGCCCTTCAAGATTAGTTTGAAACCAAAATTTGACAAAATCCAACATATTCATTTAAATATCAAAGTTTTTTCAGCAATGAACTTGACTCCAATATCCCCACAACGCTTCTGCTCCTTACATACTTTTCACATTCTTTTTCCAATTACTTGCTGATTTCTAGTAGAGTCACGTTTAATGTTTACTTTTATAACTTTTACAAAACGCAGATCAGTAACCGATTTTAAAGTACGACCACTTCGTAAAGTTTTTGTTACATGTTCTGTACTACGAAGTACTAGCTTAAATAGTAGGCATCCGTTTGTCCACTTTTATACAGTTTCTGCGCCAGTTTTGGCTTATTTCATAGCGCTATATTGTAAAAGAGATAAATTTCAATCTAAGGGCTTAATATTAGCACATTTCAAAATATGCTTCACGAAACGAACAAGTTAAATTGTATAACTAATTGTTTCAGGAGTCAGAAACTTAAACGCCACATGTACCTAATGTATTTATTTGCAATTTATGAGATAGTTTCAATGAAGCACAAAAGCAATGTGTGTTTTAGTTTCAGGTTATAAATTTAACATTAATATTGATTTATATATATCGTAACTATATACCTAATTCACTACACGGCACTATATCTGAAATGCTGAGGTCATTGTTATTTGAGAACTGTCAGTAAGTTCTGACACTTATTGTTGCTGCTTTTTATGTAATAGAATCTTAAACTTTATCAATATTTGCTGAAACATAATAATGGAAATGGAGCGAGCACAATTTTATCGGCTAGGGGTCGATTGCACAGAAATATTTTTATCTACATCAAGAACATATACACATCCCTCGATTGGCAGATTTTCGAATTTTCATTGGACGACCGGATTGTGTTAATTTTATTTTGCTCATCGATTTGGTGTGGCGCTAATCCATAGGGTTCCTGTCTAACTTCTTACAAACAGACATGAACTGGAAACTGAAATTGTTCGTATCGGGTCCTTCGACATCTATGTTTGTTCGGACCAAAAAATGGAGCTTCAACCTTGCTCATTAAAACGTTATTGTCAGAGCATCCGTTTTCGAGCTGCATCTGTGCATTTAAAAATGCCGCAAAACACTGAACCCGGTAACAAAAACTTAATTGTAGCTGTTGCTTGCTGGGGTAAACGACGGGCTTATACGTTTCTGTAGTTCGTTAAACACGTGGCATTTCAACGATGCGCGTTCCCAGGATTTTCCAGCTCCACTATAGATTTTGGCGGTGTCCCATGTCATGGCTCAGCTAGATTTTCGCTTTTGGCCAGGTCGAATCCAGAGGCTTTTTGTGATGACATCGAAAATAATCGCCCTAACAAAAATGATGGCCAAATTATTAAAAATACTACTAGTTCCAATTCATAATGAATTCTGGAGTAGACAGAATCACGACATGCTGAAAGCCAGCAGGTATACATTACATACATGTTGTGAAGGCATGACAATACGATAGAATGCAAACCTCACAGATAACCTAAGAGCACGTTTATCCAACAGCTAATCTGTCGGTGATCTCCCAGGCATTTCTAGTTCCTCCATCTTTGAGTTGGGGCGCAACCCAAAACCCCTGGTATTAATTTGTTCTTATGTAGATGCTAGAACATATTGGTTTAAGATTTTACCGTTTTAACCTTATTCTTTGCACCGTATTAAAACACTAAAATTTGGCATCAAAAATTTCATGTTCTCATTAATATAATTTTCAGCTAGTTTTAGTTTTATGTAAAATGTCTGCATGAGACTACATATTTTCAAGGATGCTCAGAACGATGAAACTAGTTATACGTTCTATATGACAAATGCTAACGCTTTCACATTTTCGTGTACTGAATAATACGACATTTCATGTTTGAGTTATTTTTAATTAGTGATATTCGCGGTCCTGGCCTATTTTGAAATTTGTCGTTCCGGAATGGTTCAGGCCCAACCGCTAGACCGGTCCATATCGTAAAACTTGTTCAGCAGTTTCACAGATTCTTTTACTAAATTAAATTTGCTATTCAGAGTTATTCTGTAATTCCTTAACATGTTCTACGATAACATTTATGTAAAATGTAAGTCAAAACTGCATCTACACATAAACATTAGTTAATTTGGTGCGCTCACGGTGGTCCGAAGCGAAAAGTTTCTTCTGCTTGAACCACTATTTTCAATTTAGTTTAGTTGTGCTTAGAGAGCTTACATGGGTCTGTAAATTTTCAGGGATGCTTAGAACGATGATTTTTATTATTGTGCTTAAAATGATTTTAAAGTTGCTGTGGCGCATTACTTATGCTTTTTTGCTTTTCTGGAAACTTAAATTTGACTCAGGTATATAGCTCAACGCTGAACCTCACTTGTCAATTAGCGTTGACTAACCGCACTCGCGTCGTTTTACGTTACCCGTTAAACGTTACGTTATTAGTACTAACAATACAGCAACTTCTCGCTAATGTTTTAGTTATGCTGTGAAAACGGTACAAAACGGGTGTTTAGTCCTGTAATACATTCAAAGCCGGGTAATCAATTCCGCTACAAACTTCTTGTTTTGTTCTTGGATATACTTTAAATCGTGGTTTTATTGATCAGTACCTATATGAGTTGTAGAACTGCAAGAAGCTGAATCACTCGGATGATTACTGAAAATTGAATACTTGAAAGTTATATGAAACACTACTTTGCTGGTGTATAACCTGGGCGTAAGCATGCTTAAATCTGTCTAAAATAGTCTTAATTTTACTGTTATTGTGTTTTTTCGTTGCTAATTTCCTTCTGAGAGAAATATATATAATCCGCCTGGAAAATCGGGTTGAGCTTGTTCGGCGGGCGAGACAGAGCGATCGAGGATTTATGGAAAGATTGATTCAAATTTGCCAACATCTGCCCAGCTACATCGCATGACGAATGTAAAGCGAGCAAATACAATGATAGAGCTGATGGTTTGTGCCGCGGAAGATCAGCTTCCGCTAACTGATCGTTTAGAAACCTTTGAATGAATGTAATATATACTTTGCTGGTTTTCCCAAACTGCCTCCAAAGTATATACTTGGGGAGTTGAGCTGGTGCTGGGGGGGTTCCAGAACGAATTTGGGGCACCTGTAGGCGATAAAATCGGTTTCCCCCAGGTCGAACTGGTAGGACCTTAGCTGAATCGAGGACTAAACGCGAAAATAATAAAGTGCTGATTCACAGTAGATACGCAATAGTAATGCGCAGTATATAGTGAAACCTATTGATTGACGGCAATAATTATAGTGTCTTTAGCCCCACAGGGCCAAAATAGAGTTTTTGTTCCATAAGGAAAATTGGTACATTTTTTGCTTCGCAGAAAAAAATTAGCCTATTTTTGTCGTGCAGAAAAATACCAGGGGCAGCTGAACTTGGAGGGTGAAGATAAAAGTACCTACGGGCGGAGCTCAACTGGGAGAGACCGAAATACCTGGGCCCCTCACTCCTCCGTGGGAAATCCAGCTCCAATTCTGATAAAACGACTTGTTGCTTGCACTCTTGTAAGGCTGCAGTCAAACAACATTATATTCGAGCACTGTAATCTATAGACTTGGTAATGAGCACAGCTCTGCACCCAGCAGATGGAGCTGTGCGCCATGAGGCTGAATACAGACTGACTGACGCCGATTCTGATGACATTGCTCTCATCTCGGAAATTGATAGCCTGCATCAAAACATGCTCGATCGGGTAAACGCCGTAAGCAACGGAATAGGCGTGGTAATTGGCGAATCAAAAACAAAAATTATGTCCTGTTGAATGAACAATATTCCAATAGTTACGGTTAACGGAAGCAACCTCGAACACGTGACGCTCAAGTACTCAACCGCGTCTCCAAAACTCATGCAGCTTTTAATGACATGAAAAAATTATGGTGTTCGACAGATGTTATCACGAAGACCAAGGTTAGCATTTACAATGCCTCCATCCGCCCATACTTTTCTATCCTAGCGTCACATGGTCGGTCAACCTCAGCGATTTACATCACACAGACTTGTTCGAAAATTTCAGCAAACGGTGAATTCTGGGTATCTCAAAATTTGACTGTGTAACAAACTGTATTCTTAGAACCATGGCCGGTCATCTGGTGTCACCTTATGATCTGCTAAAACAGGAACTCGTTAGATTACTAGGTCATTTACTTCAGACGAAGGACACTCGCACTCCCCAGCGACTTGCAACGGCAAAGGCTCCAGCACAGTGGACCTGACCAATGGGCTTAGCTGTCGAATCTTGGAAGCGACATTTCGTCAACGACTGCGAACAGCGGTTCGTCACATCCCATTGAAGCAATATGCAAAGACCCAGTTTCGGAAGTGATTCCAACAGAGAAATGTGGCAAGAGATGGTGGATATGAAGTATCCCGCAACCGAGGAGTCATGGAATCAGGTAAAAGCTCGATATTATCTCGGGTTTAGTTCGTCGGACTGTAACTTGGCTTGTTTGTCATGCAAAATGCAGTTAAGTCAAAACTCAGTTGGTTTCTCTTATTTCAGACCGTCTTGTTCACAGTGGAAATATCTTCATACTTCGATCATGAACTGCATTGCTACATCCGATGTGTGGTGAGTTTATGGTTTGAGGATTTTAACTGCTAGTTCAGCTTAATGTGGTTTTTGATTGTTGAATAACAGAATGGTAAATTAAATATGCAATATTTACTGGTTGCCGCCATTAAACGAAACGCATTATGATTATTCTCCAGACTTATCACCCGTAGTAAGGGTCATGGTTTTTCCGTTGTACAACAAAGTCGCATTGTTCGACTATCACACTCAATCTATTTTATACTTAAGATAGGTCATTTATTAATGTAATTCAATGTGAAATGTAAAGGAAGTTGGCAAATTACACCAGTATGGCGATACATTATAACACAATACCTGTAATGTATTGGAATGGAGTAAAATGATAAGTTCTGATAGCGTAAATTGACAGACAGATGAGCAGAATGGTACAACTGACTAATAAAGAACACACCGGTCGACAGCTTTATCACGTTCACACGTGACAAAGATAACCTGGAATCGTGTAACGGAAGTAGTACAAAGCCAAATGTAGTAGTTTCACATCGAACAACTAACGGATTCTGTCGATTATCGACATCGACTTACCAGTTAGTATTGCGGCAATACCTGTTAGTATTGCGGCAATAGTTTGAAATGAATCACAGGCGTCGATAATAGTCGAGCTGCCGAGTGATTGTATGAATTTTACTAGCTAGATATTTTCAGTACAAATATTAAGAATCTTAGCAAGAAACCCAATTATACAGTCCTTGCCAGAAATGCACGTGTGCTTGCTTCGAACGGACAGTCCTCGAGCGAACAGAGAACAACTAACCATTTTTTCCACTCCATTTCGGGTAAGTTCGAATAATTAACATTTTTAATATATTAACGGTTTTTTTATTCATTTTTCTCATTTACGCGTTCGATTGATTGCACTTAACGACCTCTAATCGCACAGATTTCGAACATACGGTAACCATTTCTTGCAAGCATTGTTGACCATTTCTGGCAAGCATTGTATAATGATAGTGCAAAAATTTCTAGAAAGTTAAACACCGACAATGAAAAAACGTGAAAAAACATTGTTCAGATTTCATAGTATTGCGGCTGTCGTAAGTTAGAAGAGGATCTGGTATTTCCAAACCTTAGGTTTGTGTCGTCCATGTAATGTAACATGGGATTCCGGGGTTTGGCTGTTAATATGGCGGATTTTGAAACTTGGAGGTCTCCGTAACCCAGTGTGAGCAGCACATAATAATATACAGCAATGGTTCTTGTCCAGAATATCATTTGGAAATTTTTAACGTTATGGTTGGGGCTATTATTTCATACTATATTTTCGACTAATCTTTGTACTCACATCTCAGGGTTATACGTTGCTTTTGTAACCTCCGTACTATATTTACGGACATGACTAAAAGCGAACGGATCGCTATAAAACAGCTGTCCAATAATTGGTATTTCCAATTTTTTCGCAAACGCTCTGCTTTTATTTCTGTTCGTATATAACTGTATCTGGAAGTACCGCCAGTAACTTTATTATTTAAAATAGCTAACTTATGAACGTGTTAAGAAATATCAATGCTGATGTAATGATATTAACACAGTTTTGGTTATTATTAGCTCGTAACATGTTCCGTTGTAAGTTATTATGTTTTGGATATTTCTCCTTTTGTCACTTGCGTGAGATAAAGTACCAGAAAAGTACCGTACTCGCCAGAAATTTCCAATTTTGTTCGAGAATAGATATATTTTGTTCGATTTCTGCTGGACGTTCGTCTGTGTGCAAGGTGAGACTAATTTCTAGCGAGTATATGCTGTACTTACGCTGACGTTGTTTCAACAACGGAAACTAGTTAATACAATAGCAAACTTAAGTGTAGACAACATTAATTTAAACAGTAAACTAAGCGGTTATGCTATTTTCGTAAGTGCATATTTATTGCGGCGTTCATTCAGAACTTATTTTGGGAACTTCACATGTTTGCGTGTATTCCAAACATTCCAGTGAAATTGATTGTTTTAACATCTTATCCACATTTTATCACATGAAATTTTCGGAATTTGTATAGAATTTAACGCTAGTCATGGCAGCAGATACGTCGGTCATATCTTAAGTAAACTGTGTTTTTTTGAATAAACTTGCTCCAATAAACGATAAGTCCGTTTTTAACATGTACTGATTGCAGTCTCGCTCAACCGTTGAAAGGCAAGAAAAATGTTGCAAACATCGAGTTGCAGCGCGCAAAAGACGAGAAACGTCTTGAGCGCGTCGAAACGAATATTCGCAAGTTGCAGCGATATGCGAAAAAGCTGAAACCGATCGACGAATTGCAACCCGAAATTAGGATCCTCAATCGAATTGAGTAAGGAAAGGCGGCGATTCGATGTATCGTCTCTTTTCAGAGCTGACTGCTGTTCGGTCGGCACTATTCGATCCAAATACATAGTCATTTCTGCCGGAGACTGTAGTAGCGCACGGTCTTAAAAATTATAGTCTAGCTACAAATTGTTGGAACTGTTAACATAAGAAGGACGGGTAGTGCTAGATGTATAGAAAGCAGCTGTTTGAAATTCGGTACACCAAATATCCCTGTCGCTGTGCGCCCGAATATGGTTTATCGACCCTTCGCACCTGTTTTTAAAGGTTTTATGGACGACGAACACGAATTCTAAAATGTAATGCGTTTTCATTTGTCTGATTATGCATTGTTTGCAGAGCATCAGCAACGGTTTATATTATATAAGTTTTCCGGTATGCCAAATACGATGGTTTGGTTATCTAGAGTCGAGCGCGGGTATCTTATGTCTCTTCTGACGTTTTCATTTGGTTTAGGGTCAATGAACCAGGTCTCCAGAAAATAGCATGTTTTCAGTTGTTTGGTAGATGACATCAACAATAATTTATATTGAGGTTTTACGGTATTTTGAATGTAATGGTTTGGTTATTTATAGTCTAGCATACATATTTTAGGATTTTCAATGAGATTACGGTCAATTAACCCGATTTCCAGAATATAGACTGTCACAATTGTTTGGTTACCTGCACAAATACCAGATGCGTTGTTATTTGTTTTCGATGGGTTTAGGGTTGACGAAGTTTTAGGATTTCTAATGGATTCATGGTTCAAGAGGTTTTGTGGTGGTATATACATCAAACATAGCCTGTAGCAGTTGATTAACAAATAAACATAAAAATGAAACCACACTCGCTTCGTTTCGCCCTTGCTTGCGAGTTACTAGTTGGACAACGCATTATCGACGTAATCCTCGTTTAAGCACCTTTTTCACAAGCGATTAACAGTGTTTATTTTTGTTCTTGACTTTAATAATGCCTATAAAATTTTTGTGTATGTATTAAAAATAAGTGTGCACAATAATTTTTAGCTTTGTGTTTATGCTGCAATATTTTTTGAAACTGAGATTTTGCAGCACATTAGTGAAATAGCATTCGGAAATTATAGGATATGATGATATGCTGGTGCAATATTAAGTACAGATTATGAACGTTTACACCGATTTAGTACGGATAACTGCTATGGGGAAACCAAAGATAATTTCTTCATCTATTGATTGTAATCTGTCGCTGGCATGTTAAAATATTTTAGTGAACGTCGGCGTCCGCCTGTAACGCTGTCGTTTGATGTCGCCGAACAAAGAGCTTTGCTACGCAAGCAGTGGACCAGGTTTGCTACCTAATTTTTGGACTATTACACATATAAATAAAGTATATACATATACGTTTTAGAGTCAAAATATAATGACAAAAATATTGTGGCAAATTGTTTTTAACACTAGGCTGTTCTAGACACGTTCGATAATCAATTTCGACAATTGTATTTTACAATTCTCAATAAAAATACAAATTATGCAAAATTTTGGTGCAATGAGGTAAAGTCCAGTCAATATGATAAGCGTGTTTTTAAAATGATAGATCTACCATGCTCAGAATAAAAGAATAGAATTATGCATTATGAGAGCATCCCTGTCGTACATATAGAGTAATTACAACCCTTGTAACTTGTACACCAACGAAAAACTGAGTATTTGTGCCAGCGATATTTGACCATGCTAATAATATTGTTGCGGAGATATCAGTAGCCGCTTCAAATGCTTAAGGGCAGGCTAAAACCGATGCCGAAATTACGTATTGACAATTATCTGCTTGCTGAAAATGGGTACAGCGGTATTGTGCGATCTAAAACCGAAACTGATAGAAATTTTCGTGGTTTGAATAAAAGTATTTATTTGAAATTATTATGCGTGGGGAAAATTAATATGAAACCACCAACCATCCTATTTTGTCATTACCGATATCGAATCCCAAACCCTTGTTACGGAAAAAAGGCATAAATTCATTCATTTTTTCGCTAACCGAAAATTGGCAAAATCAAATTCAACTGCCAGAAATTTGACCTTGTGTACGAACAGAATTTCGGCGATTTCAATTTGCAGAAATTGTGTTCCCTAATGCATTAGCATTTAAATTTGTATTATTCAGTATTCGCGAACAAATTTAATGCAAAAGTGACGTCGCAATCAAATAGACAAATTTTCATTCTTAAAAATGGGTTATTTTACTTGAATTTTCACGAACACAAAATGGTCAATTTCAATCGCAAGCGCTGTGTTCGCGATCGGTTTTGCGCCGGATTTCGATTGACCAAAAAGCATTCTATAACAAATTTTATGCAAAAATACAAAATAGATGGTTGGCGGGGTCACATTAAGTTTACTTGCGCATTAGATTTTGCATAAACATTAACGGGTAAAGGACATGATTGACTAATTCGGCGTGCCTGAATCGCAACGTATTATGTACCGTTTTCATTTAATTAAAACAGCTAGAGGTTTGAAAATTAATATTTACAAAGACTTCCGACAGGATTCTACAAATTTGTAGGGCTATCCGAATGTTACTGAGTTTAAGTCAATTACTATGAATAGTATGTTAAAGTACACGAAGGACGTGTTTTTGTGGTGGGTTTCTAAGATTTTCTTCGAGCACCGGGCTGGAACAACGTATCTGTAATTTTCAGCCGAACATCAGAATAATCGGTACTTTTTGTATTATAAAATTTGCATGTTTGTACATTGTAATATGCATGTATATTGGTGGAAAGGATTTGGTTTGGAATACCCGGGTAAATTGGATATTCGAATATGTACCCTTCGTTTCTAAAGGGGGCCATGGGGGCTGACCTCTTACTGGCCTTAAGTAACCACTAAGGGACAATTCCCTCTCTCTTGAGCCATAAAATATTCGCTTTTAATCACCACAATTTTTAACATAGTGTAATAATATATGTCTGTACACAGCCGAAATTTTCATTTTTCATACATATATCGTAAATTGCCGCTGTATAACCGAACCGGTGGTACTGTCTCTATTTCCCCAACTTTTCAGTCCGTGCGAAGTCCAGACTGGTAACGTAAACCACGTATGGCGTCCGTGCAATCGGTCGTTTTCGCACGTAAGCTACTCTTTATTTACCGATCGCACATATATACATGGGTCTATCCGGCTTGACAAATTTTAAAGTCGCACTGGTCCTGTTCCTGACTAGACCGCGGATATCACTAATGTATATTTTTCAACCTTGTGACTAGGGCTAAGTTCTCCCCAGTCCACCGGGCTTGCACCACCCCTTCAGCAATTTTGATGAAAAATTCCCCAAAAATTGCAATAAATATACAGTTGAAATAATCTTTAGTACTGACGGACGAAAGGAATTATGTAACAGTGATTTCCATTCAAAGACGATGCCATTCCATTTGAAATGTGTATCGGGCAAATTAACCATTAACATTATTAGCATCAACAGGTTAATAATTTAATAGCGTATTCATAGTTTATCTTTAGTCAGGTTTAATTTCAATCACAAGGATCAAATTAAGAATTTAACTACTTTGCTATTTAGATGTTGACGGGTATTTTGTGCTAATCACTTTCGTATTAACATAACATAAATGGTAGACTATCATTCCTCATTTATATTAAACCAAGATTTAATTTTCGAGTGAAGCAAAAGAAAAGCTGGGGCGAAACGAGCACAGACCACGGCACTGTCGTGTTAAGGGCTTGTAAATATTAATTTCAGGAATATTGACACTCTTTCGATACGGTATTTAACATACATCCGTATTATGGTGTCTGGAGAGTATTCTGCTTCATAATTATCATTTCCGGTACATTGGTACACGTTTTTTTGTATTTGTGAAATCGTCTCACTTTAGCTCTCTGTCGCATAAACTGTGGAATATTAGTGCCCTTCCAATAGAAATAAAATGTTTTGAGATATTCCAAGCCCTTTCACACTTATTAATAAGCATGAAAAGAAGGTACTTTGTTTTGCGATATCTTGAAATAGAACTGATG
The DNA here is from genome assembly GCA_030248225.1 of Trileptium ribeirensis. Lineage (NCBI taxonomy): Eukaryota > Metazoa > Nematoda > Enoplea > Enoplida > Thoracostomopsidae > Trileptium > Trileptium ribeirensis. The sequence continues at coordinate 10,249 of JASANE010024796.1, read as the reverse complement.
TGTTTTATTATCGGTTGTAACTAAAAGTTGTTTTTAGGACCCGACAATCTGAACGTATTGCTCAAAATCGGAAAATACGTTCGATGATTACATGTCAAAAAGTTGCACTGGAGGCTCTGCGCAGAGAGTCAGAAGCGTTATACCAAGAGGCTATCCAGGTCTGCAGCTTGTGTTTTCATATAGCGCAAATGATAACTAAAACAGATCATTTTTTCTTTCTCTTAATCGAAAAGGAGTTTTCCTTAAAAGTCCGACAGGAAGAATGTATTTGTCTATTTGTATCATACGTAACTCAGCTTCAATTTTTTGTTGGATCGGGAATGTGTTAACTTAATGTACTTTAATACAGCGAAACACAATCCCACAGCTGGTCCCCCCACCAAAAAATGTTTTTAGCCCGGCACCCTAATATGGGGATTCGAAATGTTTTACTTACGGGTTTTTGTATGTTGGCGATCAACTTTGGTGTATAGGGTTATTCACTCATTGGACGCTGTATGAAGCTAAAAATGCTGAGTTTAACACCAAAATCTGCCAAGTTCTGGATTTGTCGTTTACGTGGTTGTAAGAATGGAATGGGTCTAGCGGCTTTCAGTGTTGCCGTATATTGGGAAAACATTATTGTGTATGCATGTTTATGTATCTAATACGCGCACCGGGGTTCCGCTATAGGGGGCTTACCCATACTGTCCGGCCAGTGACCCTATCGGCCACGTCTCTCTGCCACCGAAAGTGTGACCCTTATATTTTGGATGTTGACCCCGAGAAACTTATATCTCCGACCAATGTCCAATTTTGGCGTTTGTTGTCCATAGTCATAGAATGCAGTAATGCTAACTTGTACACTTATGTAAAGCCGCACATTAAACTTCATATATGCATTAAAATACTAAAATATAAATATATACGTATGTATATATAAAGTACCCCCCGAAGTTGGGATAGGCCTTGAGCCCGCCATCCCCATATTTCCAGATGCGTGCTGGAACCCCAAGGTGATAGAATGGCACTTGAAATTACAATTTTATTCCTGGAATTTGATATTTGTTAATTTCGAACTTTTCCGTTTTTAGTCATTTTATGAAAGGACTACAGAGCGAAAAGACTCGCTCCGTTTCCCTGTTAGCCTCTATAAGACACTATAAATTTTTCGGAATTTAACATTCTAGATTCAGTGATTATTAATAAGCCAGTGAGTGCTCAAAATGCAGCTTAGCTTGTTCACTAATGCTAGTGCTAACCGCGAACATTTGACTTCGCCAAACCGGTGCACAGCTCGTGTAGCAAATTCCAGGCCCGAGGCGTTTCAAGGCACAAAATTTAACGATGGTGGCTAAATTATACAGTTATGGGCAGAAATATAAACAAAATTTTCGCCAATAGTTTGTGAAGGCTTTGCTAAAAATTTACAGCTGTTCAATTGCTATTCGCAAAAAATTCGCTTCTATTTATGTGTGAAACTGTTCGGTTTAAAAAGTATTATATTATCTTATGCAAGAGTAAGCTTAAGATGCGCCCCCAACCATCCTCTTTTGACACCATGTACAAAACGTTGTTAGAGAACAAAATTTTCATGTTAATCCAGCAGCTTTATGAAAAAATACAGGAAGGATGATTCTATAATATATCAAAGGCAAAGGTGATACGCTGACTTTGCAAATTGGTTTGCTGAAATTGCGAATTCCTACTGGTTTCTGAATCATGTTTTGTGGTTGATGCTTATTGGCTGCTTTTATTACACAGCTAGCCGTCAACACTTTAGATTCTGCTTTTGCCGCTTTTTCAACACTGTACACTAAAATAGTTTCCATAAAATTTAAGAGTATTCAAAGATTTTTGCACCCTCAGATGTCCTTTCAAAATTCAAAGAATTATTGCTTGAAATTTTAAACAATCATTTTTTCCAAAATATACAGATTTGTTTAAATTTCAGCAGAATAGTTCTTTGAATTTTAAAAAATATCTAGTGGGTCAAAAACCTTAGAATACTTCTCTTAAAGTTCGTGAAAGTATTTTTTGAGTGTAGTCCAGATTAGCTGAACGAGGCGCCTCTGTATAGTATTTTTTGTTTTTTCTGAATATTATGAAAAACGTTTGAGCGTAAAATTAAGCAATTTTGGTTTTGTTATTTCAACAGCTTGCATCGCCTGTTGAGATACGAATAGTATTGTAGCGTCCGCTGCACTGTTGGTTACGGCAACCTAGACCGTGCTACCTAATTGATGCCACCTCGAACAGCAAAACCTCGAACCTCAAACAGTGGGTTTTGGCTATGCGTTCGGGCTTGTGCGATCGAAAACCACGAACGACGGGCGTTCGAGTTTCAGGATGCACCAGCCACGAACACCAGTTCGGCGCTATAGAGAATAACGAGGCTGCACTATGTCGCGGGGACCTGAAACGCAACAGCGTTCTGGCCCTAAGACGGTTCCTGAGCGTTCCGGCTGCGTGTACCAGAGCAATGAGGGCTACGCCTCGATTCTTCTAAGACAGGAAGCCCAACAATGATAACGTGCGGCAATCGAACACATTATGCGTTCGGGCACTAAAATCTATATCACGTATCTGGTTTATTCGAAAAATAATAAAACAACTTCATCAGTACACAGTCATAGCGATAGCTGTTCTATGCCTCAGCATATTAAAAACCTCACTGCAGCAAAATCTCTCCACATTATATAGAACAACACAAGCTCATACCACTGAAACATCAGCTCAAGAATCTGCTATGCGAGTGACGGAACAACTAGAATGATTTTTCTTTAAAAATGCCAGACCTTCATGAAACTTTTCAAAATTTACGAAATGTCAAGAAGAAGAATATAAACTCTTTAAATATTTCAAATTGCAAAGAAAATACATTATTTGAAATAACAATAGCAACCATTGTTAAATAGTATGACCATGAATACGTTCTAAAAATGATTGTCGAGAGATAAGTGGCAGTTTATGACACATAAATATAATTGAAACGGAGAGAGCGAAGCAAGCGGAGTTTTCACTGAGGGCTCTAGGAGGAAAATCGTATAATTGTGTCTGTCGCGTTCATTCATAACTCATTTTCGGATGGACGAATTTCAACATTTTCGTGCGATGGCAAAAGTTATGGCGACCAGCTATTTAGTTGAACGCGAACAGGTCCGGCCACATCTTCCGGGTTAAAATGTCAAAAAAATGGTTTTTAAAGATTCTTGCCAAATCTGGCCATACGGTACCAGCGTTTCGCAGCTAATATCTTGCGACATAGGCTCCACATCCAAAAATAGACACGCCCACACAGAAATAATTGTTGCGCGAGTGGTGGCTGTTTATGACGCATAAATAAATAAATAAATAAATATATATATATATATATATATATATATATATATATATATATATATATATATATATATATAATTTACAGTCTATTTACAGGTTGAAAGCAATTTGCTTCCAATTGAAATGAATGGTCCGACAGAGACGCCGCCTGATCCAAATTATTTTAGTCCAGATGGGGCTTATATTGACACTACCAGAAAATTTGAGTGACGCTTCAAGAAGTATTAATCTGGAACTGATTGCACGCAAAGAATCTGAATAAATGATATTGGATCAGGAACTGATAGAAATTTAAGTTGTTGAATTCTGAGTATTGTGAGTGAAACCTCTAAGGAATCACATTTAATTTATATCGACAGCCGGTGTAGATATTTAAGTCAATTTGGGATCATTTTGTAAAGCAAATGTGCCTCTATAGGACTGTGTATAACACTTTGCTACGCTGCCTTTGTAAGATATAGGATTTGTTTCATAATTGGGTTTTCTCGAGCTATGTGTGTTTTTGGTCAGATTTTGTATAGAACAAGTTATCCTCTATGTAGCTACAAATAGTGTGATGCTATTAGCATTATTTACGCTACAGGGTTGGATCAAAACGGGATTTGAAAAGGCAAAAATAGCAACATTTCCGCAATCACTCGAGCTTTATTGGTATTTTTGGTGATATTTTGTAAAGAAATCATTTATCCAGCTGTAATTGGTGTTCTGCTATAGCCATTATTTACGCTGCAGTGTAGGGTTTAAATGGATCCATGCGACCCAACATACGTGAAAACAGCAATTATATCTCTCTAAACGTTCGTGCTATCTATACAAATGAAGGTGTTTTATTGGTCTCATTTTATATAGCAATTTATCCTCAGTAAGCAACCCCCAGTTAGAATATCAGCAACAAGAAAGTGTCAATTCCTCGGAGATTTGGTGGCGTAAAATTTTTGTTATTCCTGAAGCCTGTTTAACGCTAATCTGCGAATAAATGCATTTCAGTCATTAAAGTTAGGTTTGCCTTCAGTATAGAATGAAAAGTTATCAGTATTTGGTTAACGGTCGTTTAGCAGAATCTTGGAAGATGTTTAAGGGCATGCGAAATACATGCTATGCTGTTCCAGGTATCCTAAAGCTTCAACACCTTAGATTATATAATCCAAAAATTAGGTTCTACACAGGGTTGGTTTTTTCCGGAAAAAAAATCGAAAAAAAGTCAAATTTTACTGTTAGTTTTTTTACTTGTTATCCTGTTATGAAAATGGCAGGAAACACAGTTTTGTGCGAAACTGAATCCTGTTGTTGATTGTCTTAATTGAAGCCTTAATTACTGTAAAAGATCTACACCTGCAATGTTGTCACATGGAATTTGCGGGTCTTTTCTTTTGGAGCCCGAATTTGGTCAATTTTGAAGATACAGAACTGATTTTGGTATCAATCGATGAAGCGATTCAGAAAATGCTCATTTTACCCACATCCCTGAAAAATTATTTTTCGATTTTTTGAGGTCTAGCAATCCCCCTTGGGAACCCAAAAAAATTTTCTTCGGAATAAGGTCATGTTGGGTAGGTTTCGTCTTTCATTAATGAGAGAAATCTACTGTTGTGTATTTTATTGAAATCAACGCCACCGTTAGAAAGCTAAAATGAATTGCAGGCCATGTCGTCTCGATATACTGAGTCCTAGTCTTAGCCTAAGCTAAGGTTCTTATATGAGACATACACTAAGTCTAGCGACATACACGGTGGCATACAAATCCCATGGCTCTATTCAGTACCGCGCCTAAATTTGCCATCGGGCAAAAGTTTCTGATGCGGTGAAGGAAGCAAGCTATGCTTATGCTAAGATTATATATCTAGTCGATGCTTGGAAGATAGTGTTATACCATTTCTACCATATAAATCATAAGCATGGCCGTAATATTTTGTTGCATAACTGTTTTCCAACTATTTTAGGCTCCAAAATCCTGAAATAGTTTTTTTTTCATTTTTTCCGGGGGAGGGTAGAAAAAACGGAAAAAACACTTTTTTCCGGTGCCCAACCCTGGTTTTACATCATTTTTTAGCCATATATCGTGAACACCGCGCCAATAGGCAACATGATGGTTACAATATGTGAATAATTTTCACAAAAAAATCTATGTTATGCACTGCCTTCGGTCACTACCTACGTTTGGGCCTGTGATGCACTAAATTTCATAATTACATAATTTTTGTATCTACGGCTTTATAGCATTGAAGGATTAGGTTTCATACCATTCTGTAGTAATGATAGGGTTCTATCTTTTAGAATTTTGACTGTGTGCAAGCTAAAGGTCGATAGTTATAAATGATTTTCCATCGTTTATTTATAAATTTTTTCAAATATAGCCAAGTTTTACAATAATTAAAAGCTGAGTTGTCAGAAATTAGCTTACTGACGTGTTTAGTGTAGTCTTACGGTATATTTTAAGTTTGCTGCATACCAGGGCAAATATAGCATTATGCCAAGCCGACGCATCTAAATATAGTGGGAGACTGACCGGATCTTGAATGCATAATTGTTTTCTTTGTGTGAATGTTATTTTGAATAAATGTATGGTATCTTTAGTATAATTATGGGCTTTTTGTGTACTAAAATTTGAGAAAAGCAATTTTTGCACCAAATGCACAGCCTTTTACAAAAAATTATGCCATTTTGCTGCCAATATATAATCATCTAGTTGTGCCTTTTACTGCTTTTGACTATGTCTAAACTTAAAGTTTGCGATGGCTACGGTTCGAGCGAATTTCTGTCCGTTTCTGCCTTATAATGTGACGACTAGTGCAGCATTCACAGAAAAATGAGTGCAAAAACCGGGCAATTTTGTCTCTTACAGCCGCATGTAAAAGACAAAAATCTCTTACGGCTGGCTGTATAATATTTTAGTTTCATACAGATAGCTATAAGACACTTTTGTCTCTTATAGCCACTCGTAAGATATTTTAATCTCTTATAGACAACTAGGCGGCTGTAAGAGACAAAACTGCCCGGTTTTCGCACGCATTTTTATGTGAATGCTGCTGTTAATATAAAACAGCTAGGCATGAAGATGCTATTTATTTTGCTTTTTCAATTATCATTAAGTCCAACAATTTTTACGGTAGTTGGGAATTCGCCGACCTAGATGCCTAGTATCTTTAGTGCTAACTATTTAAAAACGTATAATGACGGGAAGTGTTAAATATTTGGTTGAACATCGTTTTTCTACATCGGTTTTTAGTTTCAAGGGTTGTTCAACCGAGGGTGCTTACAATATCGTGTTTTGCACGCGTATAGTGACCAAGGAAAATGTGAAGAACAGCTAGGCCCAAATGCTTGCAGTAGTCACATATGTCGCCATATGATAGGAAGAGTTCGGAAGTTGAAACGTTGAAGGTATGATTATAGTTAAATATAGCCCTTGTAATTGATTGGGACTTTTCCACGATATGCACGAGTTCGGGTTAAGGTAGAGGTGTTATTACAGATGTCCCAAGAAGACAGTACCGATTCCTAATACAATGCTTAGTTATATTGCCATGAAACAATTATTAAGCTTGAGAAGTGTTCGTTGATGGTAAATAATGGCAGCTCAGCTTTCAGTAGGATCGGTATGCGATGTCGCGTGCCTCACACATACCCACGACATGGCATACAATATTTTACGCTTATATGAATATCTCAGCGTAATTAAATGTCGAGATCAGAATTGTGAGAAGATAGCATTATTCATATATATAGGGTGTCACGTAAGTAACGCTCCAAATAAAACGTTTGCTGAGACTGACATAATGTACTTAGAACCTTCATGCTTTCAGGAATTATAACCGCACAAACTATAAATATCCACGTATAGCAAAATGACGCTCGACTTAATTTGGCTGATCGAATAACTGCAATAAAAACAGCCTTCTGTTAACCAAAATTGTCGTGAAGTTGTGTGACAATGGTACCCGTCTCACAGGCAGATTTTCCACCGCCACTCCCACATTTCCCCATAAATCATATTTTTTCTGTGAAAAAATTCTGCCTAAACTGACTCAGGCAAATTTTCTCTAATGCAAAAATATGGCTGACATCGCGCCAGACGTGGTGTTTAAATTATAGTGTACTTTTTGCATAAAATTATATTGTCCTAATTTGTGTTTGAATAAAATTTTACTATTCCCCATGAGATTTCCTTATTGCACATTAATCTGCACACAGTCCAAAGTTTGTAACCATTCGTCATAAAAATTTAAACATGAGAATCACTTTATTCTACCGAAATAACAATGTTAATGATGGTCTGCATAATTCAGTACGGCATCACGGTTTGTCTTTTAATATCTTTACACCTAACCCATAGAACTAAACATGTAAATGTTAGCGGAGAAAAATACTCCAGCCGAAAGTATTTCTGCGTCGGTGGCCCATTCGTCCAATTGGTCTACACGGTAGTCAGAAAGCTACTCCGCTGATCGTGTTGTGTAGTACTTTGCACTTTCCAAATTCACTGAACATCAAGCTAACCAATTCACTACGAAGCTCCTCGTGATGAACCTGATATCCAACAGCTGATACATCGAAGAAACAATATTACCATCTTTCTCGACATTAACTATCCGTACAGGATCATTCAGAAAATATTTGTCCGAGATTTCTCAGCTGCAAACCGTTTTCTGGCTTGAGTAATGTTCCGTCCGACCAATTCACTGCGAAACTGTTAGCTTTGGAACGCAATTTACGATTTAAATCTTTCGGAACGACTTTATTTTTCCTCACGATTCTGGATACTTCTGTGTTTTCTTATCATACTCTACGACAGCGTAGTAGCCAGCACCTGATTTTAAATTAATATGCACACTACTCGCTAAATAAGCAGTCCTAAAACTTAATAAGTAGAAATCAAGGCATGAGGTTTCTATAAATTTCACGCTGAGGCGGATCGCAGTGTCTAAGATAGGGTTTTTCACCAATTTTTCCGTACTACTGATACACTATCCACTAAGACCATGTAGGGACATGCTGGTTAGCCAAGACAATCTGCCTTGTGGTGAAATCAGGGTACGTTAATTTAAATATATTTCCCCGGAAATGATGTGACATAAGGGGAAAATCTGCCTGATATGAATTAGGCAGATATTTCCCAAGGGGAAAAATCTGTCCGTGAAGTTGGCATTCGTTTTCAAAGCCCCATATTAAAAACCTGTGGCTTAAATTAATAAAACGTTTGATCTAACAGGTTCCGTAGCTGTCTTGCCCCGAACAGGATACCACCGACGGCATCTAGTGATGCTGAAATACCTGACATTTCCTATCGCTTTGACGGCGGCCTTGACCTTGGGACGGGCTGCATATCCAATTCCGAGACTGATAGCCGGATACGAGCTATCAAAACTGTGTCCGGCGTTCCAAGTATCCGAAGTTTATTGCAGCAAAGGTGTAGTTTTCCATTTTCCTTAGCCATTAGGGTGTATAATAGCTAGCTTAAATTCAATCGTAGATTTTATGCGTTCGATTTTCCATAATCTCGGCCTGGTTTAGGTGTTTGCCGTTCATCTCTCGATGAGCGGTCGAAAGGCTTCCTATCCCCAGACGGTCGTAACTTTGAACTTTTATTATGCATCGGTATTATTTTAATGAGTCCAGTTATGGTCAAGGTCCATCATGGTATCCTAAAATGTCCTAAATAATCGATGTTGATCCTCCCAACTTTGACTCTCTATCGTGGCACATGCACGAAAGGTACAAATGCACAAAGGTACAACATAATAACGGAAAAAACTTAAACAACATATAAAAACGGTTACAATGCACACAGAGACGCAATATATATGCGAACACCCGCCAATGGTTCCACGGAGGCAAAGGTTCGCGATCGGTCTATCGGGTTCTTGGATTTATTGCTGGCTTTGCTGGTGGATGCTACGTGTAGATATGTCCCCATGGTGAGCTGCTTTCATTCAAGTAACGCAAACGTAACAGGCTGGAATGGCTTTGTTACGTATAAAACTGTAGGTTAGAATCGTATTTTATCGAACAGTCAACATAAAAAATTAACTCCAACATTTTGTTATCAATAACTTATAGCGGAACAAATTATCACATTTGAGTAAAGCGTAGTGTTTCGAACTGCAGTTTATGGTTATTGTTTATGTGGTCTATTTTTCATATTTGGTTTTCATAAACCATTTTGTCCAGCCGTGAATTATTTTAGGACCGCATAGACATCTGGTATCTGTAAACTCAGAAAAACGTCCTTGAAGTTTTTCGGTTCCCCTGAGAAAAACGGGAGTTCCCCTGTTCAAAGCGCCTGCCGCAATTGTGGCATCCGCTGCTTCAAAAGTCCTGGCAATTTTTTTTTCATTTGTCAACGTAAAAGATACCCACTAGGTACCTACAAAAAATTGCCAATATTTTTCTAAAATCCTATAAAAACAATATATTCTACAAATTTGTGCAAAATTAGCTTAAAAGACATTGGTTTTAACCCATGTGGAGTCGAATTTGCAGAACCTGTGTGACGAAGTATTGTGGCGCTTTACATTAAACACATTTTGAAAATATTCATAAAAACTATTGCCTTCCACATTTCGCAACGTTTAAGCTATAATTCGTACAGAATGTGAGTTTTGTCTAAATATAGCTTGTGGAACACCGTTATCGATACGGTATAAAGTATCTAGTACTACGATATGGTATACCTGTAATAACCGGTGACGCAGCTGCATGGCGCAACTTCCTAACACCATGCCCATACGACCCCGGCTATCGTAACCTCAAGGGTGGACCGTGAATACTATATTTTGAACCTATTCTTGGTCAGACCCAAGAAGCTACGGAGCTTAGCAGGCCGCAGGCGCGCTTCACGGGGTGTGTTCGGACCCCGCCCGAAGGGTTGCACACGTGTCTAGTATCGGGTACGATTTCTGAGGTCCCCCAGGGAGGCTAGCACCGACAC